>PVKA01013493.1:0-54807 GCA_004027165.1 Ctenomys sociabilis | reverse complement strand
CAGAATACTGGGATTATAGGTATGCACAATGATGCTCATATTTTAATCAAAAAATAGTTTAGAATTATGCCTTTATGCACCTGGCACCTGGCAGAGCCGCAATAAATATAATGAACAAGATGAAGCAAGTCAGACCAGCCAAATAGCTCAGCAGATTAAAGCACCTACAAGCAGGAACAGGAGCTGGAGGTTCCATCCCCAGGCCTGTTGCTCCGGCCCTGCTCCCAGGGTGCGCTGAGAAGGCAATTGAGACTTGGAGTGGTGGAGTGCGTCTGTAATTCCAGCACTTGGGAGGCTGTAAACAGGAGAACCACTATGAGTCTGATCTAGTAGTAAGACCCTGAACACCCTGTAGACCCTTCCCTAAAATACAAAAAAAAAAAGGGAAAAAACCAAAAGATAAAGCAACTCAATGGTTATTAGTCCATGGGAATTTTTATTTTTGAAGAGTGAGAAATACTTATTGGTGACCTTGAAATCTCACTGGTTTTTCTCACCTTGAATCTTCTGGTTGTAAAGATTTGGATATATTCTTTTTATGAACTTGAAATTCTTTCCCTCCTGTTCTAAGTTAACATAGATTTACTAACCTACAAAGCTTTTTTTCAAGGTCCCATAGTGTGATCGGGTCTGATTTAAGATACTATAATGGTTAGTTATTGCTGTTTAAATACTTCCCTTGCATATAGTGCTTTCAAACAGGTCATTTTCATTTCTCAAGTTTTGCATTCTAGGCTACGCTTAGTTGGGCAGTTCTTCTGCTGGATTTCCAGCATTTACTCCCATGTCTTTGTTCACCCAGTGAGTTGTCTAGGGATGGGAAACCTGGGATTCCTGGGCTGTTTTCATTCTCTGTATCCATGGAGACTCATGTTTTCTCCCTCCTGTATAACCTATCAACATGGTCCTTTTAGCAGGGCAGTTGGACTTTCACATCTGGACTTTCTGGCTCAGAGTTCACAAGAACACACATATACAAACTTCCAGGTCTTCTTGAGGCTTAGGCCTGCAACTGGCATGGCATCATTTCTGCTGCCCTCTAGTATTTACAAATTATGGGACCAGCTGGACTTTTTAAATGTGCGAGAACTACACAAAGGTATAGATATAACAGAGTGGTTCACTGAAGTTTAACAATACATCAAACTATTATAAACACTATAGTGAATTGTTAACTGGTGGTCAACTTGTTACACCAAGCTGAATTGAAATAGCATGGTGCTGGATGTAAGAGGCCCACCTGAGGGTTGTTGCCAGCAGCATAAGAGACAGAACTAGAGAAACTGTTGAGAGGCTGCTAGGGAAGCTGTTTGGAGGTGTTGGAACAGTTGGAAGTTGCTGGTTCTCTTGGGTTATCTGCTGGAAGACATTGCTATGCTGGCTTTCCTGATTAATTTGGCTGTTGTCAGAAGAGCTCAGGACCTCATTGTTGCTGAGAATGGCTACAGTTCATTTTGGGTGAGCTCTAGTCCTCACCTTTTTTTTTTTTTTTTTTTTTTTTTTTTTTTGTCTTTTTGAGACAGGGTCTCACTATGCAGTTCAGGCTGGCCTTAAACTCACTTTGTAGCTCAGGCTGGTCTCGAGCTCACAACAATCCTCCTGCCTCAGCCTCCCGAGTGCTGGGATTACAGGCATGCGCCACCACGCCCGGCTACTAGTCCTCACCTTGAACGTTGCTTTCTGGCTCCAGAGGGGAAGATGGCGCACTGCTTAGCCTCCTGACAAAGTTCATCACATTGGCTTTCCTGATGGGAACTCAGCTTGCCTCACTTCTGGAGAAGCTTGAAGCCTCACTATTGCTGAGGATGGCTGTGGTACTTTTCGGAGAGCTCTGGTTCTTACTTTGAGCCTAGCTTCCTGGCTACAGTGCAGCTCCCTCAGCCTGCTAGCAATGATCCTTCATCCCACTGGCATAGACTTTCTAGCTGCAACCACTGACCTTTGGGCTTTCCCAGTGAAGATCTATGAAGCAGGCCTGCCTGAGACATTGCCATGGATCCTAGGCCTCCAATTGGACTTGTGGGAGACAATGTTATGGGCTCTCAGTTTTCAGCTGAACTCATGCAGGATATTAGGATCCGGGCCCTTAGCAGGACTCTTTGGTCTTTAGTGTGTAGACAGATTTCCTGCACTCTTTGTATATGATTCTTTGGGTGATTGCAAAATAATCTTATAAAATGCATCCTGTATTATATTGTTTCTTTTGCAAAAACCCCAAACCATGACAGACACCTAGACTCTTCTGCTTCACACAGAGATATTGTAAAGAATGCAGCGAAAAAGTTCTCAATAGCTCAGCAGATCAAAGTGCCTGCTTTAGGGAGATACAGGAGCCAGGTGTTCAGTCCCCTGCCTGCTGTGACAGCCCCGCCCCTGGGGTGCACTGAGACCATGTGCCTATAATCCCAGCACTTGGGAGGCTGAAAAACAGGAGGATCACTACAAATCCAATCTGTGCAGTGAGACCCTGCAGACCCTGTACTAAATACATTTTAGAAAGAAAAAGTTCTTGAAAGGCATAGTATAGAGACCAATATAAATTTTTGTTCCTTCCCTTGCTTGTAAACAGGAAGCCCATAAAAATCTTCAGATGGAGGAACATAAAAAGAAAAGTGCTCAGCGCGTGGTCTTTCAACTTGAATATATTTAAGTACAGTCTCAACTGGTATGAAACTGGTCTGTGTTTCATTTCTATTCAACTTAATTTCTGGTTAAATGCTGGCTGATGTGGCTTCAGAATGAATTAAGTGGAGACCTTTCTGCTTTAACATATGAATCATAATTCACCTTTACTTATGAGGGTCTAACATTTTTATTGCATATGTTTAGGGTATACCACATTATGTTTTGATATAAATATTCAGTTATGATTATTATATGTCATCAAATTAATGTAGTCATTACTTTCCATAGTTAACCTCTTTCTTTAAAATAGTAAGTACAAAACAAGTAAGTGCACCTAAAAAAGTACTACATGAGCAAATCTTCAAAATACAATAATGTGACAAGGTACCTTTTGCTGTCCATTGGATTACAGACATCCTATGTAACTATAAGTTTGTACCATTTGACTTTCAGCTCATCTCTTCTTCCTCATAGCTGCTAATTGTTTCTCTGATTCCATGTATTGGACTATTTCCATATCTAGCTTGTTTCACTTACTGTAATGTCTTCCAGGAGCACCTACAATATTTGAATGGCAATAGATTACCCATCTCTCCAAAACTAAACAAAAAAAGGGCTATAAATGAAGGACCAAAACTCAACCCCCCAACAGGAAGGGACCCTGTCCCATATTCATGCTAGCTTACTACATTATTCAGTTCCCCATTTGGTGCTGGATTTAATCAATTTTATTTGAGCAATTGTGCTTGTAATCTCATTGGCTGGCCATAGTTTTGTTCCACCTCATGTCCACCTAAGCAAGTTCCCATGTTCTCCACTTCTTAATATTTTTTTGTAGAATGAGAGATTGAACTCAGGTCCTTGCACTTGTCAGAGAAGCACTTACTCCACTGAGCCATCTCCCTGACCCCGTTCTCCACTTCTTAGACCCTCCTCACCACGTGGTTTTCCTCTATAAAGTCCCTGGATTCCATAAAAAAATATAATAAAATAAAATAAATGAAGGACCATTTTGTAGTAAAAAATATACATGCAAATATAAATACATATATGTATATACAAAATAGTTAGGATTGATATACAGCTACTTTCTCTTAGTTCAATGAGATTTGAACTAATAGTATCTAGACAAGATATCGTGTCTATATCTTATACTATGAATAACTACTATGAAGACAATATGCAATGTATTAATTATTGTAACTGTCCTACTAACCTGTTTTGAAACTGTCTCATTGCTATTTCTTTCTCAATAAAATTAATTAAAAATACAAAATAAAAAATGTCTTCCAGGAACATCCATGTTGCAACAATTATCTATGTATCCCTCTTGTGTAAGGCTGAATAATATTGTGATGTATGTATGCATGTGTTCACGCACATATGTAATATAAGAAAGAGGGAGTGAAGATAACCCTATGAAAAAACTACTTGGTATCATTTTATTCTACATTCTTTTTAAGACTTATTTTGTGACCTACCATATGGTGTATCTTGGAGAATGTTTTTATGTATCCTGAAGAAGAATACATTATTCTGATGTTAGGTGAGAAGCTCTGAGAATGCCTAACTCTATTTGGTCTACAATGTTCTCATTCACCATTGCTTTAAAAATATTTGTAATTTGTTTCACAGCCAAAGGGTTCTTCTTTTCTATTGGTACATAACGTGTACATGTCTGATGGGACATAGTATGCTCATTTAATACATGAATGTAATGTATAATGAGCAAATCAGAGTAATTTGTATTTGCATCTTCTCAAACATTTATTGTTTCTATGCATTAGGAATCTCAAACTGCTTCTTGTGTAAGGCTGAATAATATTGTGATGTATGTGTCCATGTGTCCATGCATGGACACATGTTGATGGATCATTCTTTTCTTAGATTTTTGAGACAGAGGCATTATGTAGTTCAGGCTGGCCTTGAACTCACTATGCAGGCCAGGCTATTATCAAACTCAAAGCAATCCTCTTGCCCCAGCTTCCAGAGTGCTTGGGTCACAAGTATATACCACCATACCTGGTTGGACCATTCTTTTCAATTCACTGTCAGGTGAATCATATATCTTCATTTTATTAGGGTCAGTTTCCAGAGATTTGTCTTGTTCTATTTATGGGGAATGTGTTTCCCTATTTCATCACTTTTCCTTTAACTTTCTGTATTGCTTTTTGTTTGTTTTGCATTAAATAAGATAATCAGCTTTTCCAGTCTTGTCAGACAGAGCTCATATAGGACCTATACCTAATAATCAGCCCTGCCAGAGAATCTAATTATCTATCAAGTCTTTTTTGTATAGGTGAGAAGGGGGGGATTACAAAATTTGAATTTGACCAATCTTCTGTCCTCTTTTTTGGTGACCCCCAGAAGATGAGATTATGCCAATTCCTATCAGTGGTCTGCAACAGTAAAAGCCTGGTTCTCAAGGTGCACCTGGAAAATATGGGTGTTAGACATGTATTTCAGTTCTTTCTGAACTCAAAGGAAAGCAGTAAGCTGTAGTTTATCCATCATTTTCTCTGCACTAATCTGGAGAGAGGATTTATAACACATACAGATTTTCTCATTTAGACTGCACAGTCTAACTTGCGGTGATAGCTCCTGGAAGTACACCAATCAATCTGAAAACCACCTTTTGGTGGTGGGAAAGTAGCTCAGTGGTAGAGCATTTGTCTGGCATTCTCAAGGCCCTAGGTCTAATCCTTATCACTGCAAAAAAATAAATAAATAAATAGAAATAAATAAAATAAAAACCACTGTTTTGTTTGCTGTCATCTAGTAAGATGGGAAAGCAAAGCCCTGTCAACTCCCAGAGCTGAGCACTTGATAAGCCAATTCCTTGGTGGGAGCTCCAATAGCTGAATACTTGATGAATGCCCAAGCTCCTTCCAGAGAGTCTGTAGACCTGAACTGACTGATGGAGTGAGCCAGAGGCACAAAAATACCAACATTCAGAAGAACCCTTCAGATACCTGTAGATCTATTGTGTATGACCCAGATGTAAACTAGCCAGAAGCCTGAATATTCAGAAACAATTGGAACAGTCTTCAGATAAATCCCTTCCTGGGAGAAAATGGTAGCTGGGATTTTAACACCTTATCTCTGGACCAATCCTGCAGACCATAACTGGTACATGTGCTTTTTCACTTATTCAAAACTACCTTTTTGTTGTCTATGGTCCAGAGAAGTTTTGAATACCACACTCCTTCCACTCCTGGAATATTATTTAAAGGCCAAAGCCTACAATTCAGTCACAAAAGTTGAGGTGCTATGTGTGATCCAAACCACTCATTCCTCAGGGAGAAGCTGGGAATTGGAGATTCCTTCCCACTTTTGAAGTGCTATGCATTGGGGTGGTGTTGTGTATGAGTATGTTTCAGTTTTTCCCTGCTTGTTATGGCAGAGATATTTTCTCAGTTGTCTGCTCTATGGGTCTCTTCCCTTGTTTCTGCTTTTCTGTCAGAGGGAATTGATCCATGCAAAGATGTTTATTTGATGTATCCACGAGAAAAGGGAAAGTCATGCACTTCCTATTCTACCATCCTGCTTATGTCTTGTATATTTTTTCAACACAGGGTTTCACTATGTAGTTCAGGTTGACCTCAAATTTACTATGTAGCCAAAGCTGGGCTCAAACTCATACTGATCCTCTTGCCTTGGGCTACAAAGTGCTGAGATTACAGGTGTGTGCCACCATGCATTCTTTGTACTCAGGACTCTGAGAATTGAGAGCTTATAAGCAAAGGTGAGTGTGGTGTGTGTGTGTGTGTGTGTGTGTGTGTGTGTGTGTGTGTGAGAGAGAGAGAGAGAGAGAGAGAGAGAGAGAGAGACAGACAGACAGACAGACAGACAGACAGACAGACACAGAGATGAGAGAACGTGGAGTGCTTCTCCCTCAACCTTAACTATTCTGTGGAAACAAGTGTAGAAATGCATTCAATTAGCCCAACATCTGGAGAAGATTTAAGCTGTACCAGAAGGGACAGAGAGAACACACCCAGATGCTAACTTTGACCTCTAGCACAGAAAAAAGAAATTGAAGGTAGCTCCTTGGAAGATCAAGTATCTATTCACTCATATGACAAAATATTTAATGAGAAGTTATATTTTAAAGCACTATTCTAGGTAAAGTTGGGAATAGGGTTTATGATGTGAAACTCACATTTTGTGTTACAATAAAAAGTAGAACAGGGGCTGGAGAGATGGCTCTGTGGAATAAGCACTTCCTTGGCAAGCGCAAGGTCCTGAGTTCAATCCCTGGTTCTGCAAAAAAAAAAAAAAAAAAAAAAAGAAAGAAAGTAGAACAAACAAGATAATAATAAAGTGATGGTGGCCATTATTTTCTATAAGATTGTAAAAGAAGACCTATGTGCTAAAAGTGATGTTTGATTAAAGAGATAAAAGATGGAGAATGAGAGCCATGAAGGTATGTGTGGGAAGAGATCCTAGTACACAGAATAAGTACAACAAGATCCCTGAAGCAGAGTGTGTTCAGATGCTGGGAAGGCCAGTACAACTGGAGTGGATGTGAAGGAGGGAAGAGTGACATGAGAAGACCATAGAAAGGTATGTGTTTATGTAGAATCTGTACAATGTAGTAAGAAACTGAATTTTCCCCTGAGCAATATGGGAAACCATTGGGTTAATATTTAAATCATGTATGGCGTGATTTCATTTATACATTTTTCAGACAAGGTCTCCATATATATTGTGAGCTGGCCTAGATCTCATTGTGTAGCCTTTGCTGGTCTCAACCCTGCAATCTTCCTGCCTCAGCCTCCTGAGTGCTTGGATTACAGCTGGGCACCACTATACCTGGCTAATTTCATTTATACTTTTAAAGGACCACTGAGAATTGGAAGTTACATTTTTGTGAAAATACCCCCGACTTTTAGAACTATCTAATACTGTACTATACATAATCACCACCCATAAAGTATATAATTTATAATTAAAATAAATTGGGATATGAAGAGACTCTACAACAACACAGGCAGTAGTTACAAAGTAATCTACTTTATTGCAAATTAATAACAACACTGTATTGATGGAGAAGGCAGAAATTAAACAAGCAACTTTGAGAAATGTTTATTTCAACTGTATAAGGCTATAAACAAAAATGACTGAAGTATTATATTCTAGTTAGTAAATTGGCATTTAACAGTGAAATCAATTAACATTTTGAAACTATGTTTATACTGGGTTTGAGTAACTAAGACAATATGTAGAAAATGAGAGCTAGGTTTCTCCTTGTCAATGTTACACGTAAGGAAAGAGAAGACATACTTGAGCTGTAAAAGGCTCAAGTCAACAACCTGTGATACTGGCAGTCCTGTGGATATCCCACTACTATTATGAACTACTGGACTATATTTGAGTATTTTGCTGAATTCACACACCTACAATATTTAAATGGCAATGGAATACCCATCTCTGACAAAAATAAAGGAAAAAAAGGGGGATACAAATGAAGGACCATTTTGTACCCATATATTCAAAATAGTTAGGATAGATATATATAGCTACTTTCTCTTAATTCAATGAGAAGAAAGATTTGTACTAATAGTGTTTGGACAAGATATCTTATCTGAGTCTTGTACTATGAATAACCACTACAACAATATGCAATGTATTAATTATTGTAACTGTCCTACTAATCGGTTTTGATTAGTAGGCATTTGTTTCTCAATAAAATTAATTTTGAAAAAAGGAAAGAGAGAAATCTGAAATAAACCATGTGTAGTTGTATGATCTTATATTTCTTATTATAGATACAGAGGGACACACACAGAGATAATTAGTATACCAGTGTAAACATCTATGTATGTATATGATGATTCAATGAATAAAAAACCAGATATCCTTAGAGATATGGTTGATTCTCAAGCTAGAACAAAACTATAAGATTATCCTGGAAAATCTTGTGGTCTCAGAAAATAATTAAGTGCTTGTAAGATGCTAAAGATACATACAAAAATATAGTATCTGTCACAAATGAGCTCCGAATGGCCAAATCCAGGATATAATAACAGCACATAATGATAGCGATAGATTGTAATGTACAAAATAAAATATTGATGAATTCATAGTGATATTAGATAATTAATGAAAGGGAACAATGATCTAGACTTTCTAGTAAAAATTTCAGTTAATAAATGTGTAAGGAATAAAAGAGATAAACAATGGAAACTGGACAAACAACACAGTAATGATTTTTTGGGCTAGACTCTCATTGTATAATCCAGGATAACCCTGAATTTTCTCTATAGCCCAAGTTGGCCTTAAAGTCATGGACCTGTTTCAGCCTCTAAGTACTGGGATCCCAGGTCTCTGCCACTATGCTTGGTCAATATGTATTCAAGGATCATTGACGAATGTTAAAATGTCAGTAGGAAGAACATGGTGAGAAGCAGGCTATTTGATTTATCTCAAATCATCTCCCCAAAAGATATGTTGATTAAACAGGAAAAATGGTATGTTACAG
The DNA here is from genome assembly GCA_004027165.1 of Ctenomys sociabilis. NCBI lineage: Eukaryota > Metazoa > Chordata > Mammalia > Rodentia > Ctenomyidae > Ctenomys > Ctenomys sociabilis. The sequence goes on along the minus strand of PVKA01013493.1, from coordinate 45,698 downwards.
TGGCAAAACTTGCCAGACATGAAGTGCAAGGAAGGATAAGAACTGTTGCAGAGGCTAAGGAGATGTTACTAAATGGAACATGATATCATGGATGAGATCTCACATTAGAAATATGTCTTATATTGGGATATTAGTACACAGAATGATAAAATCCAAGTAAAGGAGCCGGGGAGGTGACTCAGTGGAATAAGCACTTCCCTGGCAAGTGCAAGGGCCTGAGTTCAATCCCCAATTCTGAAAAAAAATCCAAGTAAAGCCTGTAATTTGGGTAATAGTACTATATTAATGGGAAGAAGTTCCTTGAAACTTATGAAAGTAATGCTTTGATAAACTCACTATAACATTATAACATTATCATAGGTTGAAAGAATGATAATTGGAAAGGAATAAGTTAAATTATCATTATTTGCAGATGAAATGATGCTCTACATAGAAGACATAAAACTACTAGCAGATTGTTAGCTCTTTTAACAAGCAAACTCAGTAGCATAGCTGGATACAAAGTCAACACTCAAAAATCAATAGCCTACTAAGCATCCTGTCTTAGTACCAAAGTACACAATAGAGAACTGGTTGTCTCCCTTCCCCCACTGGATGACTGCCTGGGGCTGCATATCTCAGCAGTTCTCTAGCTTATTGAGAGAATATCTACTGCATATTGCTAGACAAGAAAAAAATCAAACTTCAATATTTGAAGCATGGTATGATTTCTAATAAACATGTTTCCACAGCATCATAAAGTTGAAAAATCTCAAGTTGAAATGCCATAATTTGGGGACTTGTATGTTTCTTAGTTTTGATAAATCAACCTTGGTTTCACATTAAGTGAAGCTGGGAGAAAGGTATGCTAAAACTTTCTGTACTCTTTTTTGTGGCATTATTATAAATGTAAAACCATTGCAAAATAAAGCACTAAAAAGTGAGGAGCATATGGGGCATACAGTGTTTGTCTAGGTGTGGTGGTGTGAGGGATGAAGTTGAAGCCCATTTGGAGTTTATTTCAAATTGTCCAGGGAAGAAATTGGTGCTTTGCAACAGGGTGGTTGCAATAGAGGGATGAGATATTGGGTGCTGAATATATTTGGAATATGTATTCAGTAGCATTTGCTGATGGATCAGTTTCAGGGAGAAGAGAGAGTTGAGGCCATATGGAGGCCTCTTAGAAGGATTTCTTTGCCCCTATTTTTCGTAGGGGACCAGGCCCCTTAAAAAATTCTGTGACTTGCTGTCAGAACAGGGCACTTCCATCAAGTGATAGGAGTAAAGGCCTGAGAAACGAAGAGCCAGCAAGCTGAGGACAGAAAAACTGCCATTGTTCAAATGGAAATGCCCACAATAGAAGATATTTGCTAAAATCTAAATCCAGTTTTCATCTGTGACTGACACTGATCTCCTCCCTCCTACACAAGGGACTTACAAGAGAAAATATGAGTAATAAAAGGAAAAATGATTTAAGAAATAGTGGATAGTCAGAGAAGGAACTTATCATGAACCATCATATCATTAGCTCACAAAGCTAAGAATACAAATCACTATATGGGTGTGAATAATTTTGTGTATGGTGCTGAGCCTAATTAGAGCAACGAACAGTGCAATACTGGGTGGTAAACTCTGCTACTGAAAGGCCACTTTAATCCATAATCCATTTGTATGAACAGCCTGTATCCACTAGACAGAATCCTGCACTCCACTGGCATCAGTTTAAAGTGTCTCTCCTTATTTCTAGGATAAGCTGTCTCTGATGGAATCAAGACATCCATCCCCACTGTTGAACCTGTCACACTGTATTTATTTTCTCCTTGTGCCTATTTTTGGCCCTCTTCTCACTTTTTTTCTATAATTTTCCCTCTCCTTTGTTCAGTCTTTGTCTTTCTCTTTTAGATACTCACCCGAGTTTGACAGCGTGATTACTTAATACTTACCTGCCAAATTAACTGACTTATTTTACCAACTGGGTGAATATACAATACCTTGACACTTGCTATTTGAGCATTTTACTGAATTTTTTGTATGTCCATGATGAATAAATAATGATACAAGTATTCAAATATTGGTAATTGGCCTATTTTGTATTAAAATATGCACCACAGTATATATTGTCTCTTTCACTGTTTGACTTCAGTGAAGATTAACAGGTTAATATTAAAATTACTAATCGCTTCCATCCCTCTTTGCCTTCTAGGCTCCTTTTCCATTTCTCTAAGTTTTGGGAATGATTGCAATGAAAGACAAATGTAGGTTTAGTCAAATGAGCCAGGTGAATTAAGAATAGTCCCATTGTTGAAAAGAGAACATGCTGTGCCGGCCCCCCCTTCAGGTGCACTGAGCCCGGATGAAGTCCGAGCGTGGTGGCGCACCCCTGTAATCCCAGCACTAGGGAGGCAGAAATCAGGAGGATCACTAGGAGTCTGGGCTGCATAGTGAGACCCTGCACACACACACACACACACACACACACACACACACAAAGAGAGAGAACATATATAATAGCTCACAAATAATGCAAGTTTTGAAGTGGACCCTAAGTTTGTACCAAGCAAATATTATTGGAAACAATGGTTAATACATTGTGTATTACTATCTTTAATTAGTCAAGTACAAAATATAGTCATATAATTGTATTTATAAACATTTAACTAGCACAAACCTCTCTTCTCAATGCACTAAGAGAAATGAGTACATAACGATCTTATATTCCCTTCCTTCATTTGTTCCTTCCCTATTACCAGTTTCTCTTTTCTTTTGAATAGTTTTTTACCATTTTATATCTATTCTACATTTTGGATCTTCAGTGGACTCTCCTTCAGAGTCTCACACTAAGGAGACAATATGATGTTTGTACATGGGACTCTGGTTAATTTCACTTATGAGTCTGGTCTTAAGGTTCATCAATTTACCTATAAAAGTCTCCAGTTCATCATTCTTTCTGAGTAGTACTCCATTGTATAAAAACACTACATCTTTTTTATTCATTCCTAGGTGGAAATTTGGATTGTTTCCAAGATCTAGCTATTACTGGTTGTGCTGCTATAGATGTGGGTGCACATATATCACTGTAGGATGATGTTTTTAATTCTTCTGGGAAGATATATAATAGGAGAATAGCCAGGTCAAATTGGACCTCCAATCCAAATTTTTTGAAGAATCTTTACATATTTCCACAGTGGTTGTACCACTCTACACTCCAACAGTGGAGAAGGGTTCTTTTCTTTTCTTTTTCCTGCAGCCCTTCCAGCATTCGTCATTAGTTGATTTCTTGGTTATAGCCATTCTTTCCAGGGTGAGATGGAATCTCTGTATTGTTATAATTTTCATGTCTTGAATGACCAGTGATGCTAAACATTTTTTCATGTATTTATTTTATGTTTGCATTTCTTCATCTGAAAAGTGTATATTCGTTTCTGATGCCCATTTTTGGACTGAGTCTTTAAATTTTGGAGGACTGAGTTTTTTATTAGTCCTTTATGTTACCAAGAGTAATCCTTTGTCTGAGGAACAGCTGGCAAATATTTTTGCCACATTGTTGTTTTTCCCTTCACTCTGTTGGTGGCTTCTCTTGCAGTACAAAAGCTTTCTAATAAGATGAGATCCCGGTTGTTGATTCCTTGTGATAGTGGCTGTGTGACTGAAGTTTTGTTCATAAAGTCTTTGGCTACACCAATATCTGCAAGAGTTTTACTCATCTATCTTCTAGAAGATTTAATTTTTTGTTTTATTATTTAGAACTTTGACCCATTTCAAATTTAGTTTACTGCATGGTGAAATATATGGGTCCAATTTCAATCTTCAACATTGCTGAGCCAGTTTTTCCAGCACCATTTATTAAGAGCTATCTTTCTTCTGGTGAATGTGTTTGGCACTTTGTCAAAGATAAGGTAGCTAAATATGTGTGGAGTTGTTTCTGCATCTTTTAGTCTGTTCCACTAATCTTTTGTGTCTGTTTTATTTGTGAGTACCATGCTGTTTTATGACAGTACTCTGATTTAAAGTCAAGGATTGTGTTTCCCCCTGCCTTGCTTTTGTTGCCCAGAATTGCTTTTGCTATTCTAGGTCCTTTGTGGATCCAAATGAATTTCAGGATCATCGTCTCTAATTCTGTGAGATATGCTGTTAAAATTTTGATTAGAGTTGCATTAAATCTATACAACAGTTTTAAAAATATGGCCATTTTCACTATGTTGGTTCTTTCTACCAAGAGCAAGGGATTTCATTCCATTTTCTGATATCATCTTCAATTTCTTTTTTTACACTGCTGTAGTTTTCCATGTATTCAAAAATTTTTACTTTTATTTAAGGTGTTAATTCTGGTATGAGTTCCTTTATACCTTTCTTCTGTTGTTTCTTTGCTTCTGACTGTTAATTCATTCATTTCAGCTGAGCTAGTGTTCTCTGTACTTATCATGTGTAAGCTTAAACCCTGAGATTGCATTTTGCTCCTTGTCTTTGTCATTTTGTATAGCACTGACCTCTGACCTTTGGTGTAGAGCTTTGGTGCAGTAGCAACCTTAGCACGTAATGAGATTTGGGTGCCTATCTATTAAGTTTGAGTTTATCCAGTTATGCCTGGCCTGGATCTAGCTATTGCGTTCAGTTTCTTTTTGCTGAAGCCCTTCTGGCACAACTGTGAGCCTGTGGTTACCCTCTGTTGCACCCCTGGCCCAGGGAGCACCGAGGAGCGCCAAAGCTCTCCCACCCACTCACCTGGCCATGCTGGGCTGGATCAGGGGCCAGACGAGACACAAAAATTCTCACTCGCTAGGCGGGCCTCAGGGCAAGGGCTCCAGGGAGTTGCAGGGCAGGCCAGGCTGGGGTGGATCGGGCCCAGAGAGTCTCAGAAGTTTTCATTTGCTCAGAGATCTTGGGGGTGGGGGCTCTGGAGGCACATGGGAAGCCAAAAGTTCTCCCACACACTCACCGGGCAGGGCAAGGGTGGGTCAGGGCTGAAAGAGTCTCAGAAGTTCTCACTCACTCGGCTAGTTTTCAATGTAGGTTTACATCCTTTGTTAGACTGACTCCTACATAGTTCATTATTTTGAATGCAATTGTGAAAGGTGTTGTTTCCCTAATTTCTCTCTCAGTGAGTTTGCTATGTACAGAAAGGCTATTGAATTTTGAGTGGTGGCTTTGTATCCAGCTATGCTACTGAATTTCCTTGTTAAAAGATCTAACAATCTGCTAGTAGTTTTGATGTCTTCTATGTAGAGCATCATTTCGTCTGCAAATAATGATAATTTAACATATTCCTTTCCAATTATCATTCTTTTATTTATTTCTCTTGTCTATTGCTCTGGCTAAAATTTCCAGGACAACGTTGAGTAAGACTGGAGACAATGGACATCCTTATCTTGTTCTTGACTTTAGAATGAAACTTTCAGTTTTTTTCCATTTAGTATGATGTTGACTGTTGGTTGTCATAGATGATTTTTATCAGATTGTGATAAAGACCATCTATTTCAATTTGCTTCAGGATTTAAATCATGAATGGGTGCTGGACTTTGTTAGATACTTTTTTTGCATCTAATGAGATGGTCATATTGTTTTTGTCATTGATTCTTTTAATATGATGTACTGCATTTATTGATTTACATATGTTGAACCATCCCTGTATCCCTGGGATGAATCTTGCTTAGTCATGATATATAATCTTCTTGATGATTGCTTAATTCTTGAGGATTTTTGCATCTATATTCATTAGAAGGATTAACCTCTAATTAACCCATTAGTTGGGTGCTTCTCTTCTTGCCTTCCTCACATTGCTATATTCCAGCATCTGGATGCTGTCTCTAAAAGAGACTCTTTCTCTACTGCTTAGCACTTCACCCTTTTGTGCCTCCATGGTTCAATTTTTTACTATCAAAAGTTAATAACAAAGTAGTTGGCACTCACTTGCTATGTGACTCACTTCCCCACTTGGTCCTGAAATTAATCAAGTTTCCTTGAGCAATAGTGTTTGCACTCTTATTGGTTGACAATGATTTTGTCTCACCTCATGCCCACATAAGTGAGTTCCCATGTTCTCTACCTTATACCCACCTCACCATATCTTTTTAGTCTATAAATATCCCTGGAAGAGACAACATCTTGGGGCAACCTACTCAGGTCCACTCTGTCCCTCTCTAGGACAGGAGCTTTCTTTTCCCAAAGAAATGTTACACTCTTAAAAAAAAAAAAAGTAGTGAGCACTTTACTGAATAAACTACAGAAGTAGTAACTTGTATTAATGCCAATTACTCAATGCTTTCAACTATAGTAACTCTTATTCTAATAAGACAAGATTTATGTATTAGTAGCATGTCCGCATCTTTCAAAATAAGGTGGGATAATGCCATACAAATTGTCAGTTTTATAAGGAGCATTCCTTAAATTGAATGCTTTTCAGAAATTTTGTGATCACTATATATGAGCAGCAAGTGTCACAATTTCTTTTTATATTGAAGGCCAGTGGCTGCTCAAGGCAATGTGCTAGCACTCATTCTTAAAATAAATTAGTATTTTTTAATAAAGAAATGTGCTGCAGAGACAGATTATGGGCTCCCCAAGCTTCCCATTTTTGTGTATTTTTGAGACAAGGTTCCCCTGTGCAGTTCAAGCCATCCTTGAACTCATACATGAATCCCCCTGCCTCAGACTCCCAAATGCTGGGTTACAGGTGTGTACCAAAACATCTGCCTTTTTATCTTCCTTTAGTAAGAGAACACACATTTTTTTATGTCTTTTTGAGACAGGGTCTCACTATGCAGTTCAGGATGGCCTTAAGCTCACTTTGTAGCTCAAGCTGGTCTTGAACTCACAACAATCCTCCTGCCTCAGCCTCCCAAGTACTGGTATTACAGTATGTGCCACCATGCCCGGCAAGAGAACACACATTTTTATCTGGACCCATGACCATTTAGACAAAGACTACATTTCCCTGTGTCCTTTTTGGTCAAGTGTAGCTATGTGACTCATTTATACTCTGGAATGTAAGTTGAAATGTTATGTGCGTCTTCTGAGTCACAGCTATAAAAGCAATGGGTGTGTTCTCCTATTGTCCCTGTTCACCTTCCCTCCAGCTGGAGTTAGAACCTGAGCCTCTGATCAGGAAGCCACATTCTGGGGCTAACAGAGCACTAAGACAGAATGTGCCTGCACTTCTGAATGGTTTTGCAGAACAGAGTTACTTTTATAGTCCTGGGCTGTCTTAGGATTATTACATGAAGGAGAAAAAAAAAACTAGTTTGCTTAATTTAAAATAGTTCAGGGTCTTGTTAGAGAAGCTTAACTCCTAATAAACAAAAATTTCTCTGAATAAAATCTCTCTGAAATAGAAGATAGTACATCAAATAGTTGTGTTCTTATTTCTTCTCCACTCTCTGACTGTCATAGGAGGAAAGCAAGCCCCCTAAAATTTACAAATGCTCTCTTACATGGTAAGAGTTTTTGCAATATATGATTAAAGCTCTTGAGATGAGATCTTAGTCTATTCTAGATAACCAAGGTAGGTCCAATGCAATAAGAGTTCTTCAAATAGCAAGGCAACAAAGTGAGAAAGAAGGAAATGTGTGGAGAGAAGCAAATATTACAGTGATGAATTTGTTGGGGTTTTTTATAGTGATGAATTTGGAAGATGGAGAAATGTACCATAAACCAAGGAATGTAAGTGGTCTCTATAAATCAGAAAATACAAGGAATCTGCTTCTTTTTCTCTTAGATCTAGTAGTATGCATGTAGTACTCTCCATCTTATTGATGAGGGGATCTGCTGTTCTGATGGCAACTTGATTTTAGCACTACAAAAGTCAGGTCAGACTTTTGATCTCTAGAACTACAAATCTGTGTTGTGCTCAGCTACTAAATTTGTGATGACTTATTGTAGAAGCATTGAGAAATGCATTCAGTACTCCCAACCTTATCAATGAAGGACACATTCTGAGACCCTCCAGTGGTACCTAAAGTCATAGATAGCACCAAATCCTGTGTATGCTGTTTTTTCTTGTACATGCATTCCCACAATAAGGTTTAACTTATAAAGTAGGCAAGTAAGCTGATCAACAATTACAACCACTTTCATCCTGAAGAAGCCAGAGTGGTCATCGCCCATGCTTCCCTCACAGCAGTTCAGGTTACTTCTTCAGAGGGGGGAATGTTGCAGGCAGCCAAGTTAGCTAGAAATACTATAGGCAGTCAGACAGGGCCAGGCCCTCAAAGGAGATAACACAGAAGACCAGATACCTTACAACTGTAGGAGAGAGCAATGCTCCTGCTGTGAGCCAGACCTAAAGACCAAACAGATGCTAACCTCCCTAAAGATTAGCATTCAGGATTGATCATTACCCTGAGAAAGCCAGAAAGAATCATTATCTGATGGCCACCAGATAAGGCCCTGTTTTACATCCATGCCCCCTTACTACGTGACTCCCTTCCCCATTTGATCCTGGGCCTAATCAATTTTACCTGAGCAATGGTGCTTGTAATCCCATTGGTTAACCATAGTTTTGTCCTACCCCACATCCACCTAAGCAAGTTCCTGTTTTCTCCGCCTGAGTCCCACATGGTTTTACACTATAAAAGTCCCTGAAAGAGACAGCTTCCAAGGGATTACCCACTCGGGCCACGCTCTTGTCCCTCTCTTGGACAGGAGCTTTCTTTCCCTCAATAAATATATTCTGCTCATAAAAAAGTAGGCAAGTAAGAAATTCACAATAGCCTGGCAAGCACAAGGTCCTGATTTTGATCCCTAGTACCAAAAAAGAAAAAAAAAAAAAAAAGAATTTAACAATAGTACAATAGAACAATTATAATACACAATAACAAGACCAACCTGAGCTACATAGAAAGACCGTCTCAAAAACAAAACAAATATACAAAAAGGATAGATATACAGCTAATTTCTCTTAGGTCAATGAGAAGATTTGTACTGCTAGTGTTCAGACAAGATTTCATGTCTGCATCGTGTACTACAAATAACTACTACAAAGACAACAATATGCAATGTATTAGTTATTGTAACTGTCCTACTAACCTGTTTTGAAACTATCTCAGTGCTATTTCTTTCTCAATAAAATTAATTTAAAAAAACAAAAAGTAAAATGAGGAGAGCTTGAACACACGCTCTGTTCTGCCACAGATGATATGGTAACTGAGATGGCTATGAAGTCAATACCATGCTGATTTTATCACAGTTGCTTTGTAGTATAATTTCAAGTCAGGAATTGTAATGCCTCCTGCCTTACCTATGTTGCCCAGGATCGAGATGATTATTAAGTGACTAATGTGAGATTTCAAAAAGTTACTCAGAATGGTGCATAATTTGAAATTTATGAACTGTTTATTTCTGAGATTTAATGTTTTTCAAGATTATAGATGACAGTAACTGAAACAACAGAAAGGGAACTGGTGGATATAAGTGGGCACTGCTGTACACTCTTTCAGCCCCATGGATCTTTTTAAATTTTTCTTTCCTTTATTTTCCTTTTATTTTAATACTGGGAATAGAAGCCATAGGTGCTCCACCACTGAGCTACATCAGCAGCCCATTTTAGTATTTTTCTTTTTGAGACAGGGTCTCACAAATTGGTCCAGCTGCGCTTGAACTTGTGATCCTGTTGGCTCTGCCTCCCTTTTCTGTTGGGATTACAGGTGAGTGCCACAATACCCAGTTTTGTTTCAGCTTTGCAAATATAGCAAGCTCTTTCACACTGTAGAACCACTGCCTTGTTGCTTCCAGTGTCTGAAACATACTTCTCCTATATTATGGCAGCTCCCTTCCAGCCATCAGGGCATAACTTCTCTTCAGAAGCCTTCTCTACTTGTCTAACCTAAGAAAACGTTCAATTTTATTCTCTCTTATACTACCCTGTTTTTGCTATCATAAAAATTCATAGTTTGTAATTATTTAGTTCTGTGTTTCCCCAAAAACAAGACCCAACCAGAAAACAAAAATTCAGGAATAATTAACATCTGGTCACTTCCACAGTGATAGCCAGTGTTGTATTGATCATGCCTCCCTATTCTCTTGCTTAGTGCCTACTCTGTAATGCCAGGGAAGGAAAGGACAGGCTGATGGGGACTGGCATTTCTAATCTCTACTTAGGCCTTATTTTCAGTAAAGCATGGTTTATTGCATTCAATCCCAGCACCAGAAAAAAGTTAATACAAGGTACATTTTTCTTATTTGAAATATGAAGGATATATATATATATATATATATATATATATATATGATATATAATTAATGGTTTCACAGTGTACACATGTCAAAGTTGATCAAATCATACACTCCATGCACAGTTTATTACATGCCAACAACACCACAATAAAGAAGCTAAAGTTCTTTCTTTGGCGGAACCAGGGATTGAACTCAGGCCCTTGCACTTACCAGGGAAGCGCTTATTCCACTGAGCCATCTCCCTGGCCCCCAAAGTTCTTTAAAGGTGTAGACTATTATGCGGCTCCCAAAATACTTTTACCGGAGTGAATGTGTGTGTGCATGCATGTGTACATGCGTGCATGTGTGTGAGAGAGAGAGAGACCTGATTTTAATCAAATCTCTCACTCTACCAATTTATAGAATAGGAGATAGAAGAATATAATAAATTACAAATGGGCATACATTTAAGAATACGCAGACTGAGAAATAGTATGAGACAAGTGACTCAGTTCCTTCAGTCAATAAAGCATAAAGAAAATTAGAAATGGTGGAAGAGCTAATTGAGGAAAAGACATTCAAGAGACATAAGTAATCATAATACAGAGACATGAATACTGATTTGAACAAAAAGGCAAAAATTTCATAAGATAATCATAGTCATGTCACAATAGTCTAGATATTTGATATACGAAGAAATTATTTTAGGTACCCTAATGGTATTACAGATACATTTATTTAAGAGTCCTTTCAGACATTCATACTATAATCATCATAGTGTTATGTGCAAAGAACTAGGGAGCCAACCTGAAGAGTGTCCCATTGAGCAAAGATGGGATCATTTAAATACCAATAAGAACAACAATGGAAATAGATTTGAAAATAGGAAAGCCATACAAGTTCATAAAATTCCCTCATAAAACAGACTGGTCTGAAAATTATGGAGCAGTGAGTGTCAGCAACTTAGCCTCTCCAGGACAATGTGTCTGGAGAGTCTGGAAAATACTAACCTGGAGAGGAACTGAAGTGAAGGGAGACTATCAGGAACCCCAAGGGAACTGACAGTGGAGAAGACAATAGGAGTAAGTGATGCAGAAGAAATAGATCACACTGCAGAAGAGAGACCACGCAGCACCACTGACAGTGGCTGACAAAGTGAATGCCGTATTCTCTTGGAGAACTGAAGACCCACAGCAGAACAAGAGTCATCATGGCAATGGGCAGTCAGAACCAGCAAAGAAAACATGGGCCACTGCTCCCAGAGAGGCCTTCCAGTCATCAGTGTGAGTGACCTTGGGACAGCATCCACAATCACAATGGAATAAACGGAAAAGCAATCGAGACAGCCAGCTGGTGGACACAGACTAGGGGTGGCCCACTGAGGGGCAGGGGCTGCCGCACATGGACCCAGCTTCCACAGAGAAGCCAGCTTCAGCCCAAGTGACATCAGCATCCTGTTCCCATTGTAAGCAGATCTCTACAGCCGGCAGCTTAGAACCACACACAGTCATGTCCTAGCTTGAGTTCTGATCCTTCACTCTAGGTTGAGGGATAGAGCAATGGGTCCAAAAAAATAGAAATCTTCCTTTCATTATTCTTTATTTGATTGTATTATTTTATTTTTTGCTGTTTGACCCCAGCCGTACATTTTCCTCACACCTTTATTGCATTATTTCACCTTTTTTTTTTTTTTTTTTTTTTTTTTCGGAACTGGGGATTGAGCTCAGGCCCTTGCACTTGCCAGGGAAGTGCTTATTCTTACTCCACTGAACTGTCTTCCAGGCCCCCTCACCCTTCTTTTATGAGCATGACTGCCTCTGTGGGTGCTTTTCTTCTTCTTGTCTTTTTTCTTCCAAAATAGTTGGTAGAGAGTGAGGGAATTCTCCCCTACACCTTTAGAGCCCTCCTATTGTTATCCATATCTCTTCACCTGCCTTCTTTGTCCTGTGTCTTACCCATTTCTCATTTTTTCTTTTCTTCCCTCTCCCTCTTTTCATTTCGCTCCTTTTGACATTTTGTCTAATATTTATATCACCCATAGAATCTTTTCCCATGCCCATTTTCTCACTACAAATTTTGCACCCAGTTTTGCCTGTTATCTCCTTCTAAATAAACAGCATACCATTACCATCATTAGGAATCTTTCCCCCCTTCCTTTTCCATCCTTCCTATTACACAGAGCAGAGGATTTAAAAGGAGAAATTTTCCCTTCACTTCCCTTTCTCTTGCATTACATGATCTCCAACTGCCTAGGCTTTGCATAATTGATTCCATAACAACATTGTTGAGTGCTCTTTTTCACCATTAGAGGAAACATTTAGTGCACATTAACTGCAGGTCAAGACTTGAGTTGTCATGATGCTGTACTACAACCATAGATTTTTTTTTTCTCTAGGATAAAGGGAGACCCGAAACAGGACATGCTATTTTGCAACTATTCCTAGTAGATTCCACTGTAACAGATTAACCTGCTACTCCTGTAGCTGATTTGGTTGCATAGGAATAAGCCCGACCCAGAGGACTATTTTGTGCCTATGAATCTGTCTGCTGAATCTACTGTTCCACCCAGGGAGACAGCAAGAGTTCTTAACCCAAGAACTCTGACTGGATCAGTGTGCAAGGATGCCTGCAACCTGAAAGAGAGAAGTCCCGAGTCTGGGGTGGCTTTGATCTTGCAGCGGATGGGTCAGGAGTTACTGGGTGTGAGCAGTAAGACGGTCACAAAGAAGCTACTTACAAATTGCATATGCAGCTGAATGTTCTCATTGGAATATTTCATCTGTATTCCCATCAAACATCTTGTAGTCTTAAGTTTTAGATGTGCCTTAATTTATTTAGTAATGTGGGGTTATGTTATGCTCTTGTATGGATTCCTGTGTTTATTAGTTTGTTATTCTGTATATTTGTTCTTTCACTGGCTCTGATTTAATAGGTGTCTAGGTTCTCTCTCTTGTCTCAACTCCTATCTAGTCTCACTTCAAGCACCCAGAACAATGTTATTAATGTATTTCTTTATTCTTTTTCCAAACCCATAAAGTTCTCCTCCCACATTCTGAAATTGCCTGTGCTTGGCTTCCTCACAGGCACTCCTGTCTTCTTCAGTATTCATCTTCAGTCCTCCCATTCCTAAGCCTTTGGCTCTCCCTTAGAACACCTAGTTTATTAGCCTCCCTATCTGAAAGCTACACAGCTTTTCTCAATCGCAACATAAACCCCCTTTCTCCCACATCTCACCCTTGCTGCCACAATATGGCCTCTAAAAACCCTAAGAACTCTTCAACTCAACTAAAAGTACCCTAGCAAGATCAGACCCACGTCAACCTGCTCATCTCCCACTGTGCCCCTTCAAGCCCCCCCCCCCTTGGTGCCTAACACTGGTCCAGCCACATCCCGTTCTTCAGCTCCAGCCTCACTTACCTTGCTGTGGAGCAATCACAAGCAAGAAACTGTCACAATGTGCAGAGAATCCACAAAGGGGGACCATGTAGCTGCAAGGGCTATCATGTAGACATGTTGTAAGAGTAAAGCTGTGGGTGCTGTTACGACCAGAAGTAATTCTTATTTTAATTAATTATTTACTTATTTGGTACAGGGTCTCACTACACAGCTCAGACTTGTAGTGATCCTCCTGTCTCAGCCTCCCCAGTGCTGGGATTACAGGTATACATCACTACACCTGGTTTCTGTGGTAGGCTTGGCATGGGGCCAGCATGGCATGCAGTACCGGTGATTGAACCCAGTCCTTGCACTCTTCAGGCAGACACTTAGACCACTGAGCTATCTCCCCAGCCCCAGAAGTAATTCTTTTGGCAAAACTTGGGACAGAGTCAAAAAACACTTTAAGTAGATAACAGCAGTAAACACTACCACTAGACATAAACAGCTGAAAATTTCAGGGTGTGATGGCTCACACCTGTAAACCCAGCACTCAGGAAGCTGAGGCAAGAGGTTCACTGTGAGTTCAATGCCAGGGTCTACATAGGGAGTTCTAGGCCAGCCTGAATTACACAGCAAGACTCTGTCTCAGAAGAAAAAAAAGCTGTCTGCCTCCTCCATCCGCCCAGGACCGCAGGCCCAGAGGGACAGCACTTGGACTGAACCCTCTGGGAGCCAAAACCCAGGCATAGGACCAGGTGAATCTTCAGGATGCGTGGCTGCATACTCCCCACAGCACTGCTCCTGCTCCGTGTGGGAGCCACCTCTGCGGCCCTGCAGCCAGGGCCCAGTTTTCTGGTGACAGCCCCGAGGGCCATCAGGCCTGGAGGAAATGTGACCGTTGGGTTGGAGCTCCTGGAGCGCAGCCTCTCATGGGTCACCAAACTTGAAGGCCAAACAGCTCAAAAAGGCAGCCAACCTGCCTGTGTCTATCCTGAAAGCAGAAGGAATCTTTAAGAAAGGTGATCTTAGCCACACTAACAGGAGCACAACTGTGGTTTCCTGTCTCACAAGTGTCTCCCTCAAGGATTCCAACCCACCCTGGAATCCTCGAGGGAACTCATGCCCAGCCTGTGGTGACTTATGGTGCCTTCATTTGCCTTCCAAGCCCTTCCCCTTAAGCAGCAGTAGCAGCAGAGGACCAGGCATCATGGCTTGAGGGTGTATCAATAATTGGGTGAAGTTAAAAAGATGGGTGTTCAATTGCTGTTAGAGAAGCTGTATTTGGAGAAGTCTTTAAAGGACCTTTTCATACTTAATGCCAGTTCAAATATTGTAGGTGCTTCAATTCAGCAAAATAATGCAATATAATCCAATAGTCCGTGATAGTAGTGGGTTAGCAGCACAACTGGCAATTGTCTGAAGTTGTTGACCTGAGTCTTTCATAGCTCATCATATTAATATAACTTTACTTTTTATACCTTGTGGTTACACTTTTCTGCTGGATGGTTAAGACCAAGTTAAAGCAAGACCTATGGAAATAAAAATGTAACTTTTACTTTCTGACAAGGTCAGTCAAATTCCCTCAGGATTTACCCTGAAAGCATGTACAGCACCTGGTGGATTTTTTGTCAGTGTTAGTCATCTGGATGAGTCATGCCCATTGTTTCACCAGTTTACTCTCTGGGAAAGCCTGAGAGGGCTTTTCTCTCTCCAGGTGACTCTATGGCCTCATAATCTCCTTGATCAGAAAATTGGGACCACTTAGTTACAGAATGTCACACCAGAAGTTTTCTTATGTCCTGAGTCCACACTGACCTTGAAGGGCTAAGGCCAAAATCTTGGCTATCTTTTTAACCCATGTTTTGGTCTAACTTTTTATGTTTTTTCCATAATTTTATTGAAAAACAAATAGCAATGAGACAGTTTCAAAACAAATTAGTAGGCCAGTTTCAATAATACATTGCATATCGTTTTCTTAGTGGTTATTTGTTGTACAAGATGCAGACATGATATTCTATTTACAAACACTATTAGAACAGATCCCTCGAGTCATTGAATTAAGAGAATGTAGCTGTATATCTAACTTAACTATTTTGAATTTACAGATACAAAATGGTCATTCAATTGTATCCCTTTTTGTTTAGTTTTGTCATTTAAATATTATAGATGTGTGAATGCAGCAAAATACTTCAAAATAGTCCAGCAGTCCATTATAGTATTGGGTTTTCTGTATGCCTGGCAATGCCAGTAGTTGTATGGCTTTACTTCTTATACTTCACTTTTATATTTTTTCTGCTGGATGGTTAAGACCAAGATAAAGCAAGATCTATGTAACAAGAATTGTAGCTTTTGTATATAATTAACGTCAGTTAAATCCTCTCAGGATTTATCCTGAGACCCTGCACCACACTTTGTGGATCTTTTGTCAGTGTCAGCCATGTGGATGAGTCATGGCCATTGCTTGACCAATTTGCTCTCTGTGAAAGCCTGAAAGAATGTGACTCTCCTTAGGCACACTCTACATCTTCGATCACTTTCTTCTGTGGCCCCACAATCTCCTTGATCAGAAGATTTGGGATACAACTGAGTTGCCTGATGTTTCTGTCTAATTTTTGGTCTGCAAACTTTAGTTGTTAAACATCCAGAAGAGAATCTTACTGATATTATTCTCCTATAACACAGACAGTTAAGCTTAATATCATCATCTGTCTGAATATCACATACCTTATACGTAAAAGGAAACTGCTATTTTCCAACAACCATGGATGTTCTAAAGCTACTTTCTCTTAGTTCATTGAGAAGAAGGGTTTGTACTAATATTGTTTAGACAAGATGTCATGCCTGCATCTTGTCCTCTGAATAATGACTACAAAAACAACAATATGCAATGTATTAATTATGGTAACTGTCTTACTAACCTGTTCTGAAACTGTTTTACTCCTATTTTATCTTTTTTCTCATTGAAATAAATAAAAAAAGTAAAAAGTAAAAAAAAAAAAAAACCTAAAAATTATGCTTCAGAATAAGCATACTATTAAAAATCTCCATGTAGGGGTGGGGACATAGCTCAGTAGAATAAGCGTTTGCCTGGCAAGTGCAAGGGCCTGAGCTCAATCCCTGTCTCTGACAAAAAAAAATCTCCATATAATCCAAAACTCTCCTCACTTCTCTTGTCCCCAACCTGCAGTAACTCTCCCCAAAAAAGGAAAGAATAAAGGGGCATATATACATTTTTACAAAATTATACAAACAAAAAACCCCACACATCCACAAAGGAAAATAGAGAAGCCAAGTAACTGAAGGTCTCTGAAACCCACTCCCAAATTCTCATAAGGCAGAGCAAGGGATGACAAAGGGAGAAAAGAAGAAATACCAGGGCCAGCCAAAAAACTCAGTGAGTTAAGTGCCTGCAAGCTCACCTGGCAAGTGCAAGGACCTGAGTTCAATCCCCGGTTCTGCAAAAAAAATAAATAAATAAAAATAAATAAAGTGCCAGCAAGCAGATGCAGGGGCCAGGGGTCCGAACTCCAGGCCTGCTGTGCTGGCCCTGCCCTTGGAGTGCACTGAAACAGCAATTCAGACTGGGAGTGATGGCACTCACCTGTAATTCCAGCACTTGGGAGGCTATAAACAGGTGGATCACTCCAAATCTAGTCTAGTACTGAGACCCTGAACACCCTGTAGACCCTTCCCTAAAATACAGAAGAAAAAAAAAAAAGGAAGAAAGAAATACCAACAGAAATCTATGAAAAGTTCACAGAGGTGATGAAGAAAATAGATGAGTTCAAAGGAGAAATGAACCAGAAGTTCAGGGCAATTTCATTGAACATGCTTGTAGTGAATTTTGGCGACACAGGTTAAAAAAAAAAAAGAATGAGCTAACTAAAAGAGTTCAAAATCTGAATGACAGATTCAAGTGGGGAACCTTTAAAAAGATGTCAGAGTAGGGCTGGGGAGATGTCTCAGTAGAATAAACGCTTCCCTCGCAAGTGCAAGGGCCTGAGTTCAATCCTCAGTTCCACAAAAAAATAAATAAAAATAAAATAAAAAGATATCAGATAGCAACACCTGAGATTTAAAAACTGTGTGTAGAGTTCATGCACTGCAGAAATAACCAAAGTGAAGACAGAGTGCCTCATATTGAGAAAAAATAGTGAATTCTAAAGAGCTCAAAGAAGCCAAAACAAATAAATAAATGAACAAAATAAGACTATATAGCCACTACTAGGCAACAAGATGACCAACCTAAGGCTAAATGAAGTTAGAGAAAAACTATAATGTAGTATATAGGGATTCACTAACATGCTTGTAGAAATCATAGAAGAAAATTTTTCAAATACTTGTAAGTATTTAAAATAAAAGTAAATGATACTTATAAAACACTAAACAAATCCAATGAAAAGAGGTCATCAAGCCTTGTCCTTATTAAATTTCCAGATACTCAGAAAAAGGAAAAAAAATTCACAAACAGCCAGGGAAAAAATAAAAACTGGCATACAAAGGTGAACCAATTAGAATCACAGCAGACTTCTCAACACAGACCCTAATGGCCCGAAGAGGTTGGAGTGAAAACAAAACAAACCTAGACTAGCAAAAGCAATCTGGGAAGCAAGAGTAAAGAAGGAAGCATAGCTACACTACAAAGCAGTAGTGATAAAAATAGCATAGTACTGGAACAAAACACAGCAATGGTTCACTGGAGCAGAACAGAAGATACAGAAACTTCCCTAAACATATTATGCTATCTGATCTTTGACAAAGGAGCCAAAAGCATTAGAGGAAAGATAGCCTAATAAAATTGGTGCTGTGAAAACCAGTTATTTGTATAGAGAAGATTGAAGCTGTACCCTTACCTCTCACTGTAATACCAAATTAAAATCAAAATAGACCAAAGACCATTAAACCTACTGGTGCGTTAAGCAATGGCCGTCATTCATCCACATGGCTAACACTGACAAGGAATATGCAAACTGCAGTACAGGGTAACAGGGTAAATCCTGAGGGGACTTAACTGACCTTATCTGATACAAAAGCTACACTTCTTGTTTTATAGTTCTTGCTTGGTCTTAACCATCCATCAGAAAATTATAAATGCAAGGTAAAAAATATAGCCATATTAATATACTAAGCTGAGAAAGGCTCAGGTAAACAGCTTTTGACATTGTCAGTCGTATGGATAACCCACACTATTATGGACAACTGAATCCATTTTGCCGAATTCACAAACCTACAATGTTTGGATGGCAATGGAATACCCACGTCTAGCAAGGCCGAATAATAAATGGGGATACAAAGGAAGCAGTTTTGTATCTGTATATGCAATGTACTTTGGATACATATGCAGCTACTTTCTCTTAATTCATTGAGAAGAAGAATTTGTACTAATACTACTTAGACATAATCTCATGTCTGTGTCTTTTACTATGAATAACTGCTAAGAAGATAACAATGTGAAACGTATTAATTATTGAAACTGTACTATTATTTGGTTTTGAAACTGCCTCTTTGCTATTTATTTCTCAGTAACATTAATAAAAAATAAAAATAAATAAATAAATAAACCTACTGGAAGACAAAATAGGTAAAACACTTAAAGACATAGGCATAGGGAAGGATTTTCTAAGTAGAACATTAATTTCACAAGAAATAATAGCAAGAATCAATAGATGGGGCTATTTCAGTCTGAAAAGCTTCTGTACAGAAAAGAATCAATCAGTAGAGTGAAGACTCAACCTACAAAATGGGGAAAAGTTTTGTCAGCTACAGCTGAGACAGAGGACTAATAACTAGAATATACAACGCTCAAAATATTAATCCACCTAAAATTAAAGATCCAGTCAAAACTGCAAAAGAGAAATGAACAGACACTTCACAGAGAAAGAAACACAAATGGTCAACACATACATGAAAAAATGTTCAACATCCCTGGCCATTAGAGAAATGCAAATTAGAACAATGCTGAGATTCTGTATTACTTCAGAAAAAATACCAATCAATAACAAATGAAACGATAATAAATGCTATTCAGGCTGTGATGAAAAAGGAACCTCCTCATGGTTGATAGGAATGCAAACTACTACAAGCATTGTGGAAATCAGTATGGAGATTTCTCAAAGAACTAAAATTCTATATGACCCAGCTAGCTCCCTGCTAGCTATCTTCCCCAAAGAGCTTAAGTCATCCTACTACAGTAATACACTCACACAAATCTTTAAAGCAGCACAACTTATATACCTAAATCCTGAAAACAGCCTATATGCCCATCAAGAGATGATTAGATAAAATGTGTCATCTATATGTAATGGAATACTAACCTGCTATAACAAATGACACATTTGAGACATTTGCAGGAAAATGGAGACACCTGGAAAATATAATTGTCAATGAATAAGCAAAACACACAAACTTCAAAACCATATAGAATCTCTCGTTTGAGTAAGGCAAAGTACAAATAGAACAATAAAGGCTGGACAGAAGGAGACAAGGAAACAGATCATTTGCAAAAGGGAAGAATTCTGAGGAAAAGAGGAGGAGAGGTAGGAGAAATAAGTAGAATAAAGATATGTCATATACAGAAACCTAATAACCTCAATTAATGTCAACATTAATTATGTAAACATAATGTGAGCGATTAATAATATCAATATGAGTGCAAGATAGGATAGAGAAATTGGAGGAAGAGGGAGGGGAGGCAAAGGGATTAGAAAGAAACAAGCGGTGCTATATACATGGAACCACTGCCCAAGATGACTGCAAACTGTATGAATTGCAAATAAGGACTAATAAAGTTAAAAAGAAAAAGAAAAATTAATTGCTGAAAAAACAATAATTTAACCTTCAATGATCACCTTTGCAGGGTGTGAAAGAATTGATTCATTTGTAAGGAAACAAAAACAAAGTGGGAAAAAGCATTTATCTTACCTTTCTTTTATAAATCAATCTGCGAAGCCAAACAGCAGATGAAAGGTAGTTTCTTTTCATAGAAGTACTCCAGTTAATACACAAAGAAGGAATGACAGAATTGGAGTATCCCCTAGTGAATTAGTGAACCTAAACAATGATCATTAAGTACTGCTAATATCACTGAAAGAAAAACCAAGATTCTCTTTGTACAGCACTATTTATGAAACATTCCTGCCCCAAAAGAAAAAAAAATCAAACCTGCGTCTGAGCAAGTTTCTATGTCTAACTACCAATTTGCCAATTTACAGGAAAAATGGGAAACAAAAGAAGATATTAAACAACACTCGGCATGGAATTTGCAAAATCTAGACTCTGAAAAAAATTCTACAGAATCAAACCACCCAGATCCTTCTGCAGACAAGCTGGGGATTTCAAGCCAGGTATAATGTAATTACAGCACTCTGGAAAGCTGTGGCAGGAGCATCTTACCCTGGTTGGTTTAGTCACCAAGTGAGACTGTCTCAAAGTGAAAAATAGACTTCTAGCTTCCACCACTGACCTTGGGGCCTTTCTGGTGCAGATGTGTGAAGCGGGCCTGCTTGGAATATTGTCGTGGGCTCTAGACCTCTAAGTTGGACTCGTGGGAGGCATTGTTATAAGCTCTAGTTCCTCAGCTTGACTTATGCAGGACATTACCACGGGACCCAGGCCCTCAGCTGGATTCCTTTGTCTTTAGTGTGTGAACAGATTTTCTACACTCTTTTTACATATGATTCTTTGGGTGACTACTATTATGAATAACCTTATAAAATATGTGTCCTGTATTGTATTGTTACCCTTGCAAAACCCCAAACACAACAATATGCATGTACCTAATGCCACAGAACTGTGTTGGTTAAAATGAATAATTTCATGTTACATATATTTTACCACAATGAAAAGGAGTCCTCTTTTAGCAATGCAGATACAGTGATGTTTGGGACTTGCTTCAAAATATTCCGGCTGAGAAAAATAAATGAGGGTAAGAATAAAACAAGAGTTGCTAACTATTGAAATGGTGGGTTCATGAAAATTTATTATGCCAGTTTCTCTACTTGCAGATTTGTCTGAAATTTTCCACTAAAAAAAAGGAGGAGAAAGATGAAAAGACTGATCATTCTGCCGCATGCTGCCTGGGTCAGCACACCGAGGCCCTTCATTCTGAAGTCACTCAGCCATTCTTAGCTGAACCCTCAGCAGGTGAGGTACGCATCTGCTCACCCTGCTACCTACCTGGGATCCAGAGTGCTGTGCTACGAACTAGGCACATGGAGCTCTGGGTGGTTCAGTTCTTCCCCAGTCCCCGAAGCATTACCCAGACAACTCTAGTGCTAGCTCAGTTCCTTGCTTGGTATCCTAGCTCTCCCCTGGATCAGATGCCTTTTCTAAAGTTCTGGTGGCCAACTTGAGACCTACGAACCCTATCTCCTCTCCGTTTCTTCCCTATGACCCCAATCTTTGTGTCCAATTTCTCCTTTAGTGAACCAATAAAAACAACAATAAAAAGAAGAGGAAGAAGAAAGAGGGGGAAGAGGAGAGAGGAGAAAAGGACAAAGAGGAGAGAAATGGAAGAGAAGAGTAGAAGTCTTCATGTAATTAGTGGCAGTAATAGTAACAGTACCAGCTGTTGTCAGGCTTGGTGGCACACGCCTATAACCCCAGAACTCTGGGAGGCTGAGGAAGAATGATTGCACAATCCAGCCCAGCTTAGGCAACATACTGATTTAGGAAAATTGTCTTAAAATTTAAAAACAAAACAAAGTACTGGGGGTGTAGCACAGTATAAGGGCCCTGATTCAGTCTCTAACACCATGGACACTAATAGCACAGTAAACACCTACAGAATAATGAGTATGTGCCAGGCACAGTTTCAAATGCATTAGCATATATAAATAATTTAAGCCTCTCAACAGTCCTATGGCTTTAGTACCCTATTTCGTGGATGAGGAAATGGAGGCATCGGGCAGTTTAAGCCCCACACCCAAGCTGGCATTGTCAACAGAATGGTAGAAATGAGATTCAAACTCAAATGCAGTAAGTTCAAGAGTGCTTGCCTTTCTTCCCATACTGGCTTATCTCTACCTTTCACAAACAGAACCATCAAGCCAGGTATGATGGCACACAGCTGTAATCCCAACACTCAGGGAAGTTGAGACAGAAAGATATCTAGTTCAAGCCCAGTCCAGGCAACTTAGAGGCAATTTAGTTTGCCTCCAAATAAAAACTTTTAAATCATTTGCAAGAAGCTCAGTGTGAAGGCCATGAGTTCAAGCTCTGGGGCCACAAAAAACAACAACAACAAAAGTTAGGACATGCACATCACTTTCTGTGATGGTTTGCGTCTAGATGTTCCCCCCTCCCCAAAGCCTCATGCACTGCAGAGGTGGCTGAATCTCCAAATAAAATTTGCTACAACTCTATCAAGACACATAATTATTAACGACTTTCAGACTCTAAAGAGATGAAAAATGTATTTGTGATTGGATCATGGTCCAGTGCTAGGACTAGGAGTGTGAGTGCTGTACCCACCCCCAGGGCCAGCAGCCTGCACGCAGTGTAAGAGAGAAGAGGCTTGCTCCTCCCCTTTTGTTCTTGCTGCTTTTGCTGCTGCCCCTCTGCCACATCACCCTGCCTTGGAGCAGGCTGATTATGGACTGACACCTCCGCAAACTGTGAGCTAAATAAACCTTTCCCTCTTTAACTTAGGGTGTTAAGTGTTCTGACCATATGAGAGAAAAGTAAGTAAAACACTTTCTAATAAATCCACCTTACCCTTATGAAACTCCCACTGAAAGCTCCTGTGTACTTTCCTCAGACGGTGGCCCTCATAGGCAAGCATCTTAAGGAAGGAAAGCTGCAGCCCCACCACTGATAACAGAAATGCCAGCTCCCCTGGTTGCCTTGCCTCTGGACTGGGTGTTCCCCCGCCCCCCGCTGAGTGGGGAGCAACAGGATGCATGAACTGGCAAGGCAATCCCCGCACTGCATCCAGGGGTACAGGAAACATTTGCCACGTGTGCAGAGGTCACTGTAGCAGTATTTGACCTGTGCTAAAAAGCTCCCATTTGAAGGGAGAAAGTGAGTGTTTGTATTTTGAGAGTGATGCAGAAAGGATACATTATGATGTGAGAGAGGGAAATAGATTTACTAAGACATTAATAGTATCTAGACAAGTTTTCAAGCACACCTGGGAATACAATGCTGACACATTACAAGAATAAACTGATACACCTGTATTTCCATAGCAGGCACAACAACACTTCACCTTTTACAGTTAAAAAAAAAAAAAAGATAGGGCTGGCAAGATAGCTCAGCGGTCTAGAGCGCCTCTCAGGGACCGCGGTTCGAGCCCCAGCACCACATGCCATGCCAGCCCCTCCCTGCAGGGCCGGCTGAGCTCACTCCCTACCCCCGCAAACAAAGAATCCGTGATGTGTAGCGAGACACTGTAATAAATAAAGGAATTTAAAAAAAAAGATAATAAAAGCCCCTGCACTGGAATGAAACCTAAATCTTTTAATTTTGTCTTCTGAACTAAAATTCTACATTATTTTTGAGACTTTGGGGCACCTTTCAGTAAAGGGATAGTATTTGGGAATATAAAGTCACCAAGATTAAGTCTCTTTTTTGTTATCCTTTCAATGTCATGTGACTTATCATTAATATGTGGTTATACACGTGATATACATGTCTGCATATATATAAACAGCTATGCATGCATTTCATCATTAAATGATGAATTTCAAACTAGGTGTGATGACACGCAGCACTCTGGGAGGCCAACGTGAAAGATCACAACTTTGAGCCCACTCTGGGAACTTAGGAAGACTCCATCTCAAAATATAAAAATAAAATCAAAAGAGCTAGGAATGTAACCAATCCCTTGGTTCAATTCCCCCACAAAAAGTTACTTTCTTCCAAATATATTAGATATTATTTATTGTTAATGTATTTTATTATGTATTTGTGAATATAGTCTATTGAACCATTTTTCATTATCACAATGAAATACCTAAACAAGTACTATACTTTTTTTGCATTTTTTTGTGGTTTTACTGAAGCACAAATAAATATGCACACAGGCCGTCTACTCGTTTTCTTCACTGCACAGCCTGGCATTGGGATTGGTGACTCAGATGCCTAGCTGGGCTGCTCTTTCCACAATGGCCTTGTGGTTCTTAGAGGAGATGTTCTGAGCAATTTGTCACAGTAAGACTTGTTGCACATCAGCAGCACCACCAGCTCCTTAACATTGTGCACCAGGAACTTCCGGAAGCCTCTGGGAAACATGCGCTTTGTCTTTTTGCTACTTCCAAAACCTATATTGGGCATCAAGATCTGGCCTTGAACCTCCTCCCACCTGTGGTCGCTGCCTCTGGGTTTCTGCCAGTTGCATTTCTTTTTTCTTTTTTTTTAATGGTTGAAAATGTATTTATTTTTTCTTTCAATGATCCTTTTTCAAGCAATAAATAAAAAGACATCTTAGCTTCTCTTAAAAAAAAAAAGAAACAACCCCCCACAAAATAATCCCCTAAACTATATACATCCTACAGAAATATAGGTGTAAGAAATGTAGAAATGACCTCACTCTAGAAGATGGGGCTATATACAAATATTGCATTGGTGTCTTTATGAAGTCTCTTCTTGAGTAACTCAAACTTTAAGAAAGGCAGGGTACTCTGGAGGACAACCTTCAGAACAGACTCCATTTTTCTTGACAAGAAAATTTCAAGGAAAAGCATCATTCCTTAGCCACTGTAGAGTCTGCTAACAATGCTCCATATTCCAGCTGGCTTTTGAAGAGCATGAAGAGGTGCCCCATTCAGGAGCTCCTTGGAGAAAACAACTTGTCCTTTACCTGGGTGCAGACAGTACAGAGGTCACCCTGAGCCAGGGACAAATGCCTGGCTGTGGTTTTAGTGAGACTCCTGGCTGTGGCTTCAGTGAGACAGCCTGCAGCACCACTTTGTCATCCAGAGGAAAGGGTGGTCTCCTTCAGCTGGCTACGCCTTGCAACTTTGAAATACTCTGATGCCTGGGTGCCACCCTCAGGAATTCTGCTTTACTTGGTCAAAAACAGCCAGGTTAAGGTATCAATATATTAGAAGTTCTTCAGGTGATGCCAGTTGCATTTCATTTTGCCATATCGGTCTGACTGGTGCTGGATGAACTTCTTGGTCAGCTTTTTGATGATCTTGGGCTTCATGAGGGTTTTGAGGGCAGCCATGGTGCCAAGTGGGAGATGGCTGCCACCTCTGTAGGCAGCGCCAAGGAAGAAAGCACAAGTACTATTTTGTTTTAGTGTTTTGTTGAGTTTAGTTTTGTTGATGGCTTCTCTTGTGTGTATATATATAAGTGTGTGTGCTAAGTGGGGATAGAGCCCAGGTCTTTCATGCTGGGCCGTATCTCTAGACCATTTTTATTTTGAGACAGTGTTTCACTAAATCACTAAGTTGCCCAGACTGGGCTGTGTTAGACACGAAATTCCCAGAGTCCCATGTAAGACAAAAGAACAAATGTTGGGAATTTCTCAGCAAGACTGTACTTCTGCAGAAGGGTGCATGGCTGAGCTCAACAAAGCTAACCAGCACACACAACAAATAATCCACTGGGGGTTGTGTGTGTGTGTGTGTGTTTGGTACAGGGTCCAAATACACAGATCGGATTCATGGAGATCCTGTTTTCAGCCTTCCCAGTGCTGTGATTATAGGCTTGTGCCACCATGCCTGGACTCTGTCGCTGGCTTGGTGCAACCCTGGGGCAGGGCCAGCACAGCATGTGGCACTGGGGATCGAGCCCTAGTCCCTACACTTGCCAAAGCAGGCGTTTTATCCACTGAGCTATCTCCCCGGCCTTTCCATTGGGTTTTTATTCCCCGGTACATCCACCTAATCATTGCCTGGTTGGTACGGGGAGTGACCACATAGCCTAACCAGATTGGGCTAGTTTTGAAAGTGTAGTAATTTCTGGGTAGAACAGATCCTGTGAATCAGTACTGGGTTGACAGGGGTACACCACTATACCAGCAAGAAGCAAGTATTTTAGAAAGAAGGATTTATCTAGGTGCAGTGGCATGTGCCTACACTCCCAGCTCCTCAGAAGGCTGAAGCAAAAGGAGAGCTCACTTGAGCCCAGGAATTTGAGACCAGCCTGGACAACACAGTGTATACAACTTTTTTTTATTCACTTTTTAAATTTCATTTTATTTTGAAGAGTAAAAACAGATGCAAAAATAAATAGGAAAAATAACAGAAACAGAATAACATACAATAACTCATATGTTATAGATTCTCAGAATAGGAATAGTTAATAACACTTGTTATATTATCTATTTTTATCTTCAAATTTGTTGCTCAGATTAACAGATACAGTTATGCAAGATTGGGGAAATAATTGAATACTGACACTTGCTTTTAAGAAATCTTAATTTTTTCCTTATCTTTTTTAAATTTAAATAGTATAACAATTGATATGACACTAGAAATGGTACACATCTAGAAAACCAAGATGAGAGGTATTCAACCATGGATTTTGTATTACATGTTGCTGTCCTCTATGTAGTTGTTCAGATCACAGATATCAGGATACAGAGTTAGTCAAGGTGAAAATTCTAAACATTGACTGCTATTTTAAAAAAACTAATGGAAATTATGAGTACAATCACCTCAACCATTCTGCATATATACTTGTATGTTTTTCCCTCCTTCCTTTTTTTCTTATCTTTTCTCCATTATCTTATCCCCATTTGAAAAGCAAAAACAAACTGAAAAAAACTTAGGAGCCAGGCATGGTGGTGGATGGCTATAAACTCAGAACTCTGGGAAGATGAGTCAAGAGGATAACAAGTTCAAGTTCCACCAAGTAGCTTAGCAATTTAGTGAGTCTGTTTCTCAAAAATTTTACAGAGGTCTGAGGATGTGACCAGTGTATATCCCCTGGGTTTCAGTTCCCTGCACAAAAAATTTTTTAAAATAAGAAAAAAAAAGAAAGTGGAGGCTGTACCTCAGTGTTACAGTGCTTGCCTACCATGCAGGAGGCCATGGGTTCAAATCCCAGTGTTAAAATGAAACAAAAAAAACCCCCACATAAGAATAAATTTCATAAAAATGAAATTTTGAATCTTTACTATAATTTCAACAAAGAATTTAAAATCTTGGCCAAAAGGATGGTTTTTAAAATATATATGACAATGATAATAATTGCTAGTTATCTAAAATGAAAAAAACCTAGATATTTATTTCAGATGTAATAAACAGAAAATAGCATAGGAAAAGGAAATGCAGAATAATTTCATATTATTTTAGTGTAGGAAGGACTCCTAAAACAAGATAAGTAACTTAGGAACCATAAGGGCAGACACATTTGGTTATATTTTTAAATTTTAATTTTTTTTACAGCAAAAGAGCTATAAACAAGGGGAAATTTGGGGGAAATAGGAAAAGAATAGGAATAGAAGAGGAAATCTAGATAAACAAAAATTATATAAGAGGTTTTACAGACTCATTGGTAGTCATGGAGATGCAAAATAAAATACAGGTTTGTTTTTTTTTTCACCCATCACATTTAGGGGTGTGCATTTGAAGGTAATTATAGTGAATAATGTGCAAATTTTAGAAAAAACAAGTAGTCTCATATACTGTTGATAGAAATAAGTTACAAGTTTTCTGGAAATTTTGTAATGTCAGAGAAAAATTTTAAATGTCAAATAAAATGTCAAAATTAAAAATATGCATGCTTCGTGACCCACAATGAGAAATCTATTCCACAGAAATAAAAGCATCAATACTTAAAAATACTGAAATACAGGATTTCTCAGTGTGACATTTCAATGGCAAAAAATGTTGGAAAGAAATTAAATTTCTACCAATAAGTGAATGCTTGAATAAGCTGCAATGGGCTTATTCCTGTTTATGCATATAAGCAGGCTATGCAATATAACTTTGGACTTATTTTAAAAGACCATTAAGGAAAAGGCTAGGTGTGGTGGTGCACATCTGTCAGCCCAGCATTGAGGTGGCAAGGTTATGGTGAGTTCAAGGCCAGCCCTGGCTACATAATGAGTTTAAGGTCAGCCTGAATTACATAGGGTACCCTGTCTCAAAAAAACAAAGAAAATAACATTAAGGAAGGATGAAATATACCTTTACAATGGAAAAGATTTTTGTAGTCATCACCTTAAGTAACTTATCAAATGGCTTACTATGAAAGAGTGTTATTTTATACCTCCTAACCTTTTACAAAAGACACATACAGAAACACACACAAACTCATCTTAACAAGTATAATAAAATGTAAATCTAACCCAATGTAGAGACTTACCTTCCAGTTTTCAGGAAATACAAGAACAAGCTAAACAACATCCTAAGGAATAATCAGAAAAATATAGAATTTAAGACAGTCTTTTTTTAAGATAAATTAATACATTGCAAACTATTTTCATAATATTTTGGTATCATAGAAGGTGCATACATGATATTATACTTACAGACATTATTATAGCAGATCTCTCTTATCAGGGTAGCTGTTTGTGTATCTTACTTTTTATACCTGGATTACACCAAAGATTCAATAATTAATAATTAATACTACCTTGTTAATTTCCTAGTGGTTGTCCATAGTACTAGAAGCCGACATAATATCCTGTCCAACCACCGTTAGTTCAAATCTTGCCTCTCGTAGAATTATGTAGAAGCATGGCATTATCCATCCCAACTGTACTGTCCAAAAACACACATCATGATTCTTCCTTTCTATACCCCTTCCTTTGTCTACACCTGTCAAAGATGGGCACTCCATTGCCATTCAATTAATTTAGGTGCCTGAAGTCGACAACACAATCCAACACTGTCCAGCATTCCACAACAATAGTGAGTTATCTGAAGAAGTTGTCAACCAGAGCCATTTAGAGCTCAACTTATTATTATGGCCCCGTGGTGTATACCTCATTTTTATACTTTTCTGCTGGATGGTTAAGACCTAGATAGAGCAAGACCTATATACCAACACATGTACTTTTTGTTTCTTATGAGGTCAGTGAAGTACCCTCAGGGTTTATCTTGTAGTCCTGAACCTTATTCTGTAGAACCTTTGTCTGTGTCATCCATGTGGATGAGTCACGGCCAATGCTTGACCAGTTTGCTCTCTGTGAGAGCCTGAGAGAAAGTTTTCTCTTCATGTGACTCTCCAGGCACACTATAGAACTTCGATCTCTTTCCTCTGTGGCTCCATAATCTCCTTGTTCAGAAAATTTGGAGCTCAAGTGAGTTTCATGATATTGCAGTACAGTTCTCCTATGTCCTGAGTCTTCGCTGACCTTGAAAGGCTAGGGCCAAAATGCTGGCTGGCCTTGTGGCTCTTCTATTTCTCCAATTTTGATCTGTGAACTTAGGTTGCTAACCATCCAGAAGAAAAGCTGATTAGTATCCTGCAGCATATGCCATTCACTTTGCCTTATCTGACTCAATTCTTTTTAGTTGTTGTGAAGTGGATGCCACTTGAACATATACTCACAAGTGAAATAAACCAGACACACATGTGTAAATATTG
Source organism: Ctenomys sociabilis (assembly GCA_004027165.1). Classification (NCBI taxonomy): domain Eukaryota; kingdom Metazoa; phylum Chordata; class Mammalia; order Rodentia; family Ctenomyidae; genus Ctenomys; species Ctenomys sociabilis. The sequence goes on along the minus strand of PVKA01013493.1, from coordinate 15,707 downwards.
TATAGTCTCCCCAGTATAAGAAGCAAAAAGCAGAAATACAAATGGAAACATACAACAACAATTAAGACAGTCTTAATGGCAACTAACCCAATCTCTTCCAAAGGCCAAATTAAAATGGATGCTGGGACTATTTCCACTGAGCCATCTCCCTGGCCCTAGATATACAGCATTAATTGATTAAGCATTAATTCTTCCTTTCAATAAAAAAAGTCATACTGGTAGTGTTGCTGAAGAGTTGAGCACTTACCCAGCTTGCTTAAGGTCCTGGGCACAGCTCTGGAAACAGAGGAGGGAGGAGAGAAGAAGGGAGGAGAAAAGAAAAAGAGGTAGAGAACTTTTCCAAATTAATGACTAAAGAGACATAAAGTAAACTGCATATTTGTGAAATTTTTCTGAATTCCAATTCTAATAAAGTGACTCTAAAGGAATTTCAGGCACGCCTGAGGACCTGTGACTACATACTGGCTATAAGCTATGGATAAGCCAATCATTTCTGGTATGTTATTGCTCAGATGTCACTATAGATAACAACAATATATTGTATGTTTTACAAACCTAAAAAAGGATTTTGAAGGATTTTATCATAACAAATATTTGAGGAGAAATATGTTTAACTTGATTTAAATATTACATAATATATACATATATTAAAATATTACATGGTACACCATTTAATATGTACAACTTTATGTTTTTATGTGTTAGTTAAGAAATATTATCAAGGGGATGTAGTTCAGTGGTAAAACATGGGCCAAGTATCTGCAAAGCCCTAAATTTCATCTCCAGCATGACAAAAGGTTAATAATATTTTTCTTTTAAGTTTTAGATAATTTATTAAATGATAAAAGGAAGCTGGGCATGGTGGCACATACCTGTAACCCCACCACGCAAGAAACTGAAGCAGGAGGTTCATGAATCTGAGGCCAGCTTGAGCCACATAGCAACTTTAAAACCAGCCTGGACTATATACAAGATACCGTCTCAGGAAAAAAAAAAGGGGGGGAGGAGGAAATTGTTGGTTTTCTAAGGTATGATAAATGGTCTCGTGGGTATGAATGACGAGGTCTTTATTTCTTAAAGCAATGCATGTCATAATACTTATGGGTGACACATTATAATATCCAATTTACTCTCTCAAATGATTTGGGGAAAATAAATATTAGATTGTACTAAATCAAATTGCTTTTTTGCGTGTCAAACACAGTTGAGTACATATTGGCAGTTTTACATGGCTTAACCAGACTGGTGAGGAGGGGAAGCAAAAGCACAAACACACTAAAATCTTCACAACAGTTGAACCTAGATGAAAGTTATAGTGGATTTCATTTTACTATTTCAACTTTTCACAATAAAAATTGAAGTAAAAAAAAACCATATCTGTTTATCTGACTGGACAGATATATATCATTTAGTTTTTCTTCTTTTTGGCTTTGTGGGTATTTGTTTAGGGTTTTTTGTTTATTTCTTTGTTTGTTTGGGGAGTTTTTTGGATATTTTTGGTTTTGTTTCTGTTTTTTGGTGGAACCGAGGATTGAATGCAGGCCCTTGTGCTTACCAGGGAAGTGCTTAGTCTACTGAGCCATCTCCCCAGCCCTGTTTTTTGAATATTTTTGAGACAGGGTCTCCCTTTCTGATTTGGACTGGAATTAAACTCAGTACATAACCCAAACTGGCCTCAAATTTGCAATAGTCCTCCTGTCTCAGCCTCCCCAGTGCTGGGGACTACAGGTATGCACTACCATACTCAGGTCTTATTTCACTTTTTTAAAAACTGCTGAGAAACACATATATAAAAACCCATAAAAGGAAGCGAATAGAGAACAACCTATTTCTATATGTCCAATCATATAGAAAAGTACGAGTTGTGAATTAACCTATTACCATTGAGTATGACATGAACAGAGGGAATGAGGTAAAGGTTAATAACATTTCCTTTTTTTCTTGTTTGTTTGCTTGTTGTCTTTTGGAGACAGGGTCTTGCTATTTAGTTCAGGGTGCCCTTGAGCTTACTTTGTGTCCTAGGCTGGCCTCAAACTTGTAACAATCCTCCTGTCTCAGCCCCCCGAGTACAGGGATTACAGGCATGTGCCACCATGCCCAGCTCAACATTTCTTTTCATATATGTAAAGTATTTCACTTATTGAAAATAATAATACATTATGAGTGTAGTGGTGCATTCCTATAATCCCAACATTCTGGGAGATTGAGACAGAATGATCAGAGGTTCAATCTCAACCCAAGCTGTTTAACAAGGTACTGTCTCAAAATAATAATAATAATATAGTATATTGATACAGATTGCTTTTCTAAAAGAGGTCTACTACAGGGTTACAGGATAAACCCCTGAGGGGACTTGACTGACCTCATCAGATACAAAAGTTACATTTTTTGTTATATAGGTCTTGCTTTATCTTGGTCTTAACCATCCAGCAGGAAGTATAAAATGAGGTATATAAAATAAGGCCATAATAATAAGCTGAGCTGTAAATGACTCTAGTCAACAACTTCTTCAGATAACCCACTATTATTGCAGATGGCTGGACTGTATATGATTGGTTTGCTGAATTCAAGCACCTATAATAACTGAATGACAATAGAATACCCATCTTTGATAGGACTAAACAAAATGGGGGATACAAAGGAAGAACTATTCTGTGTTTGCATAAACACTACAGTTAAGATAAATATGCAGTATTTTTGTATAATTCTATGAGAAGCAAGATTTGCACTAATAGTGTTTGGACAGGACTTCCTGTCTGCTCCTTGTACTATGGATAACCACTAGGAAGATAACAATGTAAAGAGTATTAATTATTGAAACTGCACTATAATTCAGCTTTTTTAAAAAAAGATAGGTATACAGCTACATTCTCTTAATTCATTGACTAGAGGTATCTGCTCTAATAGTGTTTGTAGATAGAATATCATGCATACACCTTGAAAAACAAAAAGCCACTGCAAAAACAATATGCAATATATTAATTGTTGAATCTGTCCTACTAATTTGATTTGAAACTGTCTCATTGCCATTTGTTCAATAAAATAAAATAAATGTAAAAAGGAGGTCTACAAAATTCCCCAGAGAATTTTTAAGCCTGTATCATTTGTACTACAGGTTAGCATCCATCCTGTTGCTAAACTCTCTGGCTTTATTTACTCGCTCTTTGTAAATCAAGCTCCACTTGAACACGACCATACCCATTCGTCCACTTAAGTATTGTCTGTGGCTTATTTCATAACGCAATGGTAGGGCAGGAGATTAGTGTGGCAAACTGGCTGAGCAAGTAAGTGGGCATGACCTGTCAATCATGGAGATCCAAGAAATACAAAAAAAAAAAATAGCTCCCAAAGCTATTTTTGGGAGAATCAGAGAATGATAACTTCGCTTCTTGCTAGGAGAATTCAAGAAAATTTTAGATAGGATTGCCTAGACCTGAAGAGTGGGGGAACAAAAGATGGCCACCACTTACCCAGAGGCCTCTGCTCTCTCAGTGGTTTGCTCTTAGCCTACAGAGTATACTTCTTTTCCTATTTTTAATTGGCCCACATTCTCTCTGCAGAGCCTGTTTCTTTTTCTACCTCTAAAAAATCCAAAACCTCACTTCCTTTTCCACTTGTCTTGGCCAATTCTTTGTTCAAGACACAAAGACCATAGCAAACATCTGTATAAGGAGTCCCCAGGGCCCCAGAACTAAGAGTTGAATAGTTGTGAGAGACAACATGGCCCTCAAAACTTAAAGTATGTATTATCCACCCCTGTGCTTTACAGAAAATATTTTCTGATCCCTGATTTAAAAGGTCATCTTAGCTGGGCATAGTGACACATGCCTGTAATCCCAGAGACAGGAGGATCGCTGTAAGTTCAAGACAAGCTTGGGCTGCATAGTGAGTTCATGGCCAGCATGAACTATACAGCAAGACCTTGTCTCAAAAATCCAAAAACAAAAGGGCTGGCCAAATAGTTCAGCAGATTAAAGCTTCTGCAAATAGGCACAGGGGCTGGGGTTCAATCCCTGGTCCTGCTGTCTGTCCCATCTCCCAGGCACACTGAGACAGCAATTGAGACTGGGTGTGGTAGTGCATGCCTGTAATCCCAGCTCTTGGGAGGCAGTAAACAGGCAGATCACTATGAGTCTGATTTAGTAGTGAGACTTTAAATACCCTGTAGACCCTTCCCTAAAATACAGAAAAAAAAATCCAAAAATAACTAAATAAAAAATAGAAGATCATCTTTGTAGATACTCTGGATCACCTGGAGAGCCTGCCTTATTAGAAAACGTTGTTATCTTATTCAGTGCTCTCTAGCTTTCAGACAGATTTGTAATCACCTCAGCCAGAGTAAGATGCTTTGTATCATAGTGATCTAGTGAGGAATAAGCCTGGCATAGTGGCACACACCTATAATCCAGCACTATGGGAAGCTGAAGCAAGAAGATAAAAAACTCAAGCCCAAATTGGAAATTTAGCAAGATCCTATCTCAAGACAAAAATAAAAATGGGCTGGAGATGTAGGTTAGTACAAGGGCTTTCAGTTACATCCCCAGGTCCACACAATAAAAGTCTGAGTATGCATTTTTTTTTCTGCATTTTAGGAAAGGGTCTATAGGGTGTTCAGGGTCTCACTACTAGATTGGACTCATAGTGATCCACCTGTTTACAGCCTCCCAAGAGCTGGAATTACAGGCCCATGCCACCAAGCCCAGTCTCAATTGCCATCTCAGAGTGCCCCTGGAGGCGGGGCCGGTACAGGAAATTGAACCACCGGCCCCTGTGCCTGCTCGCGGATGCTTTAATCTGCTGAGCTATTTGGCTGGCCTTTGGAGTATACATTTTAAATCATTCATAATATTGCCAGCATGATAGCTCAAAGCCTAATAACTAAGAGCCTTAGTGATAACTAAGAGCCTGCTTAGGCAAGCACAGAAACTGGTTCGGTACCCTGCCCACTGGGTGCACTGAGCCAGCCACCCATACTGACTCAAAGTTACCGTATTCATTATATATTTAAGTACAACAGTATAGCCGACAAATGAATAACCTTTTCATTTCATTCTGTTTTCTTGTTGTGTTGCTTTGGATTCCGTTTGGTTTGGTTTTTGGAAGTACTCGAGAGTCAATCTAGAACCTAGTGCATCCTGGCCACCGAGCTACATACCCAGCCCCGCATGCCTGCTTTTCATTTGAGACAGGGTCTCACCGAAGTTCCCAGGCTAAACTCAGCTTCCTAAATAGCTGAGATTATATGTGTACACCGGACAGAATTTCCTTGTTTGGATTTTTCTCTAATACAAAGCCAAAACTTCCTGAAGTATTACCCCACCTTCTTTGCTTCAGCAGGTAGTAGTGTTGTAGGCAACCAAGTTAGATAGAAATATTCTAGGCAGTCAAACAGGGTCAGGCCCTCAAGGAGACAAGATGGAAGACAAGGTGGCTTTGCAACTTGGAAGAGACAGACACTCCCTGTGGGCCATACCTTAAGACAAAAGAAAAAACAAATACAGCTACATACTTCCCTAGGGAGGGGCATCAAGGATTGATATTCTAAATAGATATCAATTGCCTTGAAAGAGCCCAAATGAGTCACTAGCCCAACCCCCATGGGAAGAGACCCTGTCCCATATCCATGCCCACTCACTTCCCACTTGGTACTGGATTTAATCAATTTTACCTGAGCAATGGTGCTTGTAATCTCATTGGTTGATCATAGTTTTGTCTTACCTCATGTCCACCTAAGTGAGTTCCCAAGTCTTCTCTACCCCCTTAGACCTGCGTCACCACATGGTTTTAGTCTATAAAACTCCCTGGAAGAGACAGCTTCCCAGGGAACTACCTGCTCAGGGCCCCCTCCTGTCCCTCAATCAGACAGAAGCTTTCCTTCTCTCAATAAATATGTCCTGCTCATAACCTCCGTTTGTTCCTAAAATTCATTCTTCGGTTTTAGAGAACAGGAACTGGTCCAGGTCAGGTTGGGAGATCATTTTTCCTATGTCATTTGAAGGTTCCCTGTATCATTTGGAGGTCACCCACCTGAGATCAGTTTTTCTCCCTGTATCATTTGTCTATCCTAAAACATATTCAGACTCCTAACCATATTCTTTATCACCAAGAAACAAATTCTTTTCCTAAACTTGATGGTAAAACAAATATTTGCAGCTTCTGATGGAAATGTTTTAAGGCTGACTTTTTCTCAAAACAAACAAAAAAGCAGGCTACCTATTCTAAAGCTCATCCCTTATTTCAAGCACTTCTAAAACAACCAGTGGCAAAATTTAACTTCCAAAACAACCTTGTAACAAACATGCCCTAGGAAATGCAGCTGGCTTCCTGCCTTACAGCACACTTCTCAACCTGAAAGGCGAAAATGATGCAAAAGCACGATGTATGCCTGAAAGGAATAGGATGCAATAATCATGTGTCTACAATTCCATTATGGTATAATTAATCTTAATTACACATTAAATTCTGCCTGAATTAAAAGACTTGCATAGCTTGAATCTTGTGTTGCCTATAATGTTACCGTGTTATTTTAAGAAATGTAATATAATAAACCTTCTAAATCAAGATGGTAACTTTGGGCACCCTGTTCTTAGGGTTTTTACAGCTTAACTATGGTCAGCCCAGTCTGACTTTGCCATTTACTGAGGACCAGGTGAGAACATTTGTGTCCCTCCCTCTCATTCCCAGGCTCAGAGGCAGTCAGCACTTGGGAAAAGAAGTACTGATTACACACATCCAGTCACTTGACCGGAGGAATCACCCATACCGCTCCTGGTGTTTATATTTCTCTACATTGTTCTCCAGGCTGAGAGACGCGGTTTGCCTCCTTTTCCATGTATCATTGTGAGAATTTCCTGGGTTCTCTTTCAATCTTCCCTCTTTTGCCTACACAGGCACTTATTAACCTTTCTGGAGCTCCTCCAGGCAACCCAGCAACTCCTACGAGAGCAAAGGATCTTGATAGAAGGCAGAAAGCTACACCCACAGCAGCACCTTTATTGTAGTACAATACAGACACAGCCTGAATTCTTCGTGAGACCAATCTCATGAGATCATTTTTCCATTTGTATCTATCAAGCTATGGTGCCAATAAGGATTTTGGGCATTATTTTGGTTTTGAAACAGGATCTCATGATATATTCCAAGCTGGCCTTGAACTCACTATGTAGCTTAGGCTGGCCTCAAACTCCTTTTTGCCTCAGCATATCAAGTCCTGAGATTACAGGCATGTACCACCACACCCAGCTAAATAAGGATATTTTTTGGGTTTCTTTTTTTTTTTTTTTTTTTTTTTTTTTTTTTTTTTTTTTTTTTTTTCTTTTTTTTTGAGAAAGGGTCTCTTTACACATAGTCCAGGCTGGCCTTGAACTTTCACTCAAGACTCTCAAGCACTTACTCAGATTACAGGCATGAGCCTCCACACCTACCTAAATGATGTTTTGGGGTTTTTTTAAAGATCCACAGAACTGGGCATTCCAACGTCCTACACTTTGCTGTAGGGAAAGAAAATGCCAGGAAGTATTAGAAAACCTTGATGTCAAAAAAAAAAAAAAAAAAAAAACAAGGAAACTAAGTAATGGCTGATACATCCTATCTGGGCATAGTGAACCTGAGCATAAATTTTTCTTCCTTTTGGAACAAAGAAAATGTTTACAAAGAGTGCTGCACCTAAAGTTGGAATCTACCAAAGGTGCTGTGGTCTGTATCATACTGAAAATTATCAGCTGAGGAAGGGAGCATGGTCTGTATCATACTGAAAATTATCAGCTGAGGAAGGGAGCAAAAGTACCAAGAGGTAAATAGAGGATGTCTTTGGAGGGAGGAAGATGCTAAACACCCAACACATTCCATAAGGAAGTCTTAATCACGGTCACAAAGCCCAGGAGCACATTTGCAACCATGCTAGAGGGCATGATAAAGTAGAATATCTACCCTCTTCAGGGACCTTCAAAGTCCAGAAAAACATGAATTTAGCCACACCTTGATTTGTTTGTACTTTCTAGGGAGGCTATTGAATCATAAAACATCTCTTTATATGAGATATACCACATTCATAGACTGGTGCACTCAACATCATGACTACTGGAGTCGTGTTACTGTATTACTTCTAGATCTGAGTCCAGGTTATATCCAAGTGCTGACTTTGTGAAAAGATAATCAGTTTTTTGTATATTATATTCTGACTAAAGTCTGCTTCAGCACATAGTTGCTTTTAGCACACCTGTAACCCTAACATTCAAGAAGCTGAAGCAGGAAGATCATGAGTTCAAACAACAGTTTTTCAAAAATTAAACTAATTTTTTAGCAGAAGAACAAGAATGTTTACATTTTGGATGAACCCAGCTGGGCATGGTGGCACAGGCTTATAATCCCAGCACTCAGAAGGCTGAGGCAAGAGAATTGCCACAAGTTTGAAGCCAGCCTGGGCTTTGTAAGTGAGTTCAAACCCAGCCTAGACTACACAGCAAGACCCTATCTCAAAATACAAACAAAAACTTTGGATGAGGCCAATAGTAGTTTTGTTACTGAGTCTGCAATGTGCTCTTCCTAGGGATCCTTTCCACATTCTTGTCCTGATAAAAGAATTGATGAGAAACACACATAAGGTCACGAGGTTTGATGTTAACTAAAGGTAGGAAAAGAAATGTGCTCTGCAGAGTGAGAAGAGGTAACTGGAGAGAAAGAGTACATTGGCCACAACATTAAAGGCAGCCTTCTTTTCCCAACCCCAAGGCTCATGTACGATCTAGGCTGTTCGGGGACTGGGGAATAACTGCTTCCCTGACAGGTACAAGGGCCTGAGTTCAATCCCTGGTTCCACAAAAAAAAAAAAAAAAAAAAGACCTAGGCTGTACTATCAAAAACCTGCTTAATCTCATATCAGAAGAACTAAAGATAGCATTGTGGGATTGGCCTCAGGGGCAGAGTGTGAATCCCTATGATCGACAAGCCACACCCACTTGCCCAGATGACTGGCCAATTCATAATTGCTTACCCCAGTTTTATTCTTAGTTCCTCACTTGTACATTTTATATCTAGGTACATTTTGTACCAAGATACTGTTTTTCTTCACTCTTGCAAGAAACCTGGGTGCTTTTCTAAGGCTCCTTATCTCCCTATTCTTTTTCCCACTCCTACACATTGAGGTACTGAAAAGCTATTGATTAACAGCTCTATTTTTTATCCTGCAATTAAATTTAATGTCCTAGGATCCTTTGATCCAGGCACCACATCAAGAAGGTTCTGTGCTCACAGAAAACTACTAGAACAATTTCACCAACGAAAAGATATAACTCAATAAACATTGAAAAGTTTCATTCCAAATGTTTCCTCTTTGTGTGCTAAGAAACTCTTTCTACTTTCACAGGAAACATCCAGTTCTTCTTAAAGGTTTGAGGTACCAGACCTGTTCCACTTTTTGTGCTGAAGTCTCACATCTTTGACCGAATTCCTTCCTATACAACATAATAGGTCTTGCAAGACACCTTGCAAGTATGATCATTTATTACTTGGCTCTGTTTAGAAATCTGTAACTCAAGATTTACTGAAGTCAATAAATGGTGGAAAAAAAAGGGTATTCTGGCATGAAGACTGTTTATATGTCATACTAGGTTTGTGTTCATTTTCCATTAAATTTATTGAAGGGACCTGGAAATTTGATTGTTTTTTTGTTTCTGAAATTCTACTCACCTAGAGAGACATCCCCAAAGAGCAAGATGCATGGCTCTAGCATATCCTATGTGCCTCTGCAAAACGAGGGGCACAGACAATGGCAACAAAAAGATATATTAAAAAATACATAATGTAACTTGTCTTAATATACTTTTCTGAGTCTAAAAATATGCCAGACCAAAAGAAACATATTTACATAAAAAGCAGACAAGGTCAAATAACAAAGAAAGCCCTTAATTAGTTGTAATCAACTTTAATTTGCATACCGTATATAATTCCTAAATGATTGTTAATAATAACTTTATATAATGGACTTCCAATTTTCATGAAAATGGCACATTTTGATAAGCAGACACAAAACCCTAGTACTAATAAGGTTTAATTTGCATACATTAGACTGATTATCCAAACAAAAGGATTACAGTATTACTTCTCCATACCTTTATGTCCTTATTATGCACATTTATTAACTTCACAAAAGCTAGCTGTTAGTGACAAACAATAGCCATGGTTGAAAGAAATCTACAGAATGAATAGGGTACATTTTAATGCTAAGGAGCAAAGTTTATACATCATAAATGCCAAAGTTAACTGTTTGTTAGCTAAAAGGGCTGGGGTTCTACAATGGTTCATCCTTTGAATAAATCAGCTTGTTTTTGCAACCTGAAAAAAAACATGCCCTAACATATTTCATCACTTAAATTTCATAATGAACTTACCTCAAGCTAGGAAACCCTCAACACTGTAGTATTCTCAGAATTCATGAACAGCCACAGAATTAAGCTTTAAATGTGTAGTTCTAGGGTGCAGCGCTAATAAATATATTTCAACAAGCTTAGTTTTCAGCCGAGTAAATAATAATATAGGTGGCATTAGTATTGATATCAGTTCCTAATGCTATCATTTATACCCTGCAATTAAAGTTTAAGCACTAAATAAAGCATTATTAGGAGATCTGGGTTGGCTTTTCTTATATGTGAACACAAATGAAGCTCACAAGTGCTTGGATAGGAGCCAGAAAACTTGAAATTTAACCATAAGCTACTTCTGAGGTTTGCTCCGTGTTTTTGTTGTTTGGCAAGATACAGAATTAGAATACCAGGAAATGATTTCCAAAGAAGACAAGAAGAAATGGAAGCCTTAGGAACAGAACGAAATTACACCATGGTTAACTCTGACCCATCCACATATAATGTCAACTTTAAGAGCCATTCGCTAGAAATTTACATAGCCAAATATCCAGCAAGATTCTTTCAAGTATATGCTGAATGTTCTGTATGTAAAATAAAATAGAAAAAAAAAAAGTATTTGCTGAAGGACAAATGGCTCTAAGACTTCCCATGTTTCCTATGAACTGTTGTTCTCTGCCCAGAGCTCTAACGTTACCAGGGACTGAATTAGGAGGTGCACTTACACTGGCAATCCTGCATTTAGCAGGAAATGCATTTTCAGATCCTAGAAAATAACTAAGGCAAATGATGCATTCCCAGTTCACCTGCCTGGGCCTGCACATGAAGCGCTGGCTCCAGGACACCCTTTCCCATGCCCCACTCCCCATCTCCAGGTGTGGTTCCCCCACTGGGAATTCCTCCTTTGGATTTCATCAAATGCTCTAGGAGCGCTCCTGAACTGCTCCAGGTTTCTGAGTTCAAACATCTTTAAACCAAAGCATAAACTTGGAAGGTACCAGAAAGTCATGCTTGCCAGCACCATTGGCATGTTCCTATTGTCCCAGCACTCAGAGCTTGAGGCAGAAAGGTCACTTGAGTCCAGAAGTTGGAGACTAACTTGGGCAGCATAGTCAGACCTCATCTCAACCCCATCTGGAAAAGATACGTGAAGGAGAGAAAGAAAAAAGAACAGAACAGAAAAGAAGTAAATGCTTTCACACCTTTAAGTGCTCATTTTTTATTAAATTTATTGGAGGAGCCTGGAAATTTCAGCAAAGGAGTTTCAAAGAACTTTCTTTTGCTGGCCATGAACTCGGAGCCTTAAAATCAATTTCAAATTAGACAAGCAGTAGTAAATAGACTTCCACCATTTAGTGTAAAAGTCACCACCTAGGACACATAAAATAACAAAATGCCACCACTCTGAATACAGTCATTATCATGACCCCAAATCAGGGTAGTTAGAATAAATTTCTAAGTAGTGCAGTAAAGCAAGAATTCATTATGTGCTAAATGTACATAAAATGTGTGATAGTGACTATTATTTGCTAACCCCAGAGTTAATATCTGGATGTGCCCAAAATAGTTCCATTGACTTCAGCAGAGTAGCCTGGACACAGGAGAATACAGAATTTTGATCCAGAAAACAAATGAATACTATACTAACAGTTGATCTAAAGACAAACAATATTCAGACAGCAACTTTCTTTCAACACACTCAAGAGCTTAGCATGATAACAGTTTTATTTTCACAATTACCTCTCTAGAGATAAAGATTTTTTAAATAGATAAACTATGGCCCTACCCAGCTAGGCTAGAGGCACTATTCGCTTCTGCCAGGAGCAGAGCAACACTGCAGATGGATAAATTTTCTCTCCCAAGCAGCTGTTCTTTGCCCAGCTAAGCTCAGACCCATTCAGTGGGAGGCTGTGCTTCTGAACCCAGCACAAAACATAATACAACGTAAGAAGTGAAGGAACATAACTTCCATTAGCATCTCCTTTCCTTTACCTACTAACCCATGCTCCCCAAGGCAGAAATTACCCTCTAATTCCCTTCCTCTCTACTCTCTATGCATTGTGGAAAAGAAAGATCTCTTTGCCAATCCAGATAGGCTGCTTCTCATAGGCACATCAGATTATGCAGAGAACAAAGGCCAGCTTGGCTACTTACCCAATTACTGAGAAATGTCCCTGGGTAGCAGTGTCTTCTAATAGTCCCTCATGTTCCAGTAAGACTCCTGTAACTCCTATATGAGACTAATCTCAAACTTGAAAAGATAAAAAACACAAAATGGAAACACGTGCAAATTACTGTTGTGTTAATCTCACCTGCCATTCCCCAAATCATTCCGGCCTAAAGAGGCCAGCTGGATCGAGTAGCCAAGCTCCAAATGAGTCATTTGAAACATTCAAATTTTGTGCATACCATTGAATCTCATCTACTTGCATGAGAATATAAATGCATTGTACATTCATTTGCCTGAGCTATGACGCTACTGAATTTACCACCTTTTGAGTACTAATTCTGCTAGCTAATATTTTCAGTGAAGATGTATGCAGTCTTCTTTTTGCCCTCATAGTCTTGTCTAAGAGTTCAAACCCAATTACTTGACTAAGGTTAAGAGACTACACCAAAGCAAATCTTTCTGATCAATTTCTTAATGCCCCTAGAAGCAAAGGGAACTGGAGACTGCAACATTTTTTTATTTTAGGCCAGGGTCTACAGGGTCTCACTGCATAGATCAGACTTGTAGTGATCCTCCTGGGTACAGCCTCCTAAGTGCTGGGATTACAGGTATGTGCCATCATGCTCAGTCTCAATCCCCAACTCAGCTTGCCCTGGGGGTGGGACCAGCATGGGGATGGAACTCCCAGCCTCTGCATCTGCCTAAGCAAGTGCTTTAATTTGCTGAGCTATTTGGCCTGCCCAGAGACTGACTGTAAATTCTGTATTTATTATTTTTTCTCACTTAGCCTAAAATTCCTTTGGGAAACTGAGATGTCATTCTTATAGCATATCCAGGTGAATAAGTTTTCAGAGTAAAATCATTTTTGTATGCTCAGATTGTTATGGTTTGTGCCTAGATGTCCCTCCAAAGCCTCATGGGATGGGTTTCTAAAGTTGTAATGGATTCATGGTCCAATGCTAGATTTATGGGTGTGAGTGCTATACCTGTCCAGGGGCAGGAAACCTGAACACCGTATAAGGGAGGGAAAGAGTCTTTTTTGCTCTTGCTGCTTTGCTGTTCTCCACTGTCACAAACTGTTGCCTTCTTCCATGTGCCACTCTGCCTTGGAGCCAGCTGAGTATGGACTGAAACCTCCACAAACAGTGAACTAAATATGCCTTTCCTTCCTTAGTTTTGAGTGCCATGTATTTTGCCTCAGCAATGAGAGAAAAAGTAGCCAAGACACAGATCTTGTCTCACCACCTGATCTTACAATTCAACTGCCTGTTGGGGATGACTGTGTAACCTATTTTACCCATTCCTGAGCTTTTCCTGTTACCCCAAAGCACTTTTAAAGGTGCCCCTTTTCATGCTCCAGTGTGCTGTAATTTGGATAGTAAGTTCTATAGTTCACTAGAGCTGTTCCACATGATTTACATAAGTGGGAAAGTATTAGGTAAATTATTTGAGGATGCCTGTGTTGAATTCCTTTTTTAAGATTTTATTTTATTTTATTTTGAAGAGCAAAAACAAAAACATAGCAGAAACAAATTCCGAAACAGGGTAACATACAACATAGATATGTTGAAGATTTTCAAAGCAAGGATAGTTATATCTGTTCAGCTGAGTTCTTCAAGTTCTAGAACATCAGGTAAGCTTAATACTTCTGTACTATACTGATTCTTCTTATCAACTTTTTATATTGATATTGTAAAGACTTCTTTTTTGTATTTCCTTCTCAGTCTTTTTTTTTTTTTTTTTTCTATCCTGCTGTATAATGAAATGTCAAAAAAACATTTCCATGGTCTTTCTTCCAACGTAGAATACTTGGAACCATTGACAGGATTAATCATGCTGACCTTTGATGTAGGACTGTCCTTTGAAATTTCTGTCTGGTGTAAGAGGAAGATACTGTAAAGATTTCTGTAGTGCTGGAGATCAAACACAGGGGCTTGTACATTCAAGGCAAGTGCTCTCCCACCAAGTTACCCTCAGCCCTATTTTTGAGAAGGCGTCTCACTGTGCTACCCAGGCTGGCATCTAACTCCTGGCTGAGGTGATCCTGCTACCTTCCAAGTCCCTCAGACCACAGTTATACACCACTATGTCCAGCTGATATTGCATCATTTTAAATTCACTTTTTTTTTGCATTTTAGGGAGAGGTCTACAGGATGTTCAGAGTCTCACTACTAGATCAGGCTCATAGTGATCCACCTGTTTACAGCCTCCTAAGAGCTGGGATTACAGTCACGCACCACCACTCCCAGTCTCAATTGCTGTCCCACTGTGCCCCAGGGTTGGGCCGGCACGGTAGGCCATGGAATCGAACCCCCAGCCCTTGTGCCTGCTTATAGATGCTTTAGTCCACTGAGCTATTTGGCCAGCCCTTAAATTTGCTTTTGGGTACTTCCATGTTGTGCATCCATACAACCTAAGGCAGTATGAGCAGAGATATTAGCATTCTCATTGACAGATAAATCAAAGATCATTGATTTACCTAAGACTACACAGCAAACCTTCCTTCTTCTATATTCTACAATTTCTATTAAGCCTTAAGTGGGAGCCTACAGAATAGACTTGAGATCACTCTGACTCATTTAGACATAGTATTCACTTTATTACTTTCACTTTTAACTCACACTGACTTCCCTAGCAAAAGAAAGCCTTTGAATCAAATTTGAATCAAATCTTACAGTTCTTTATAGGACAAGAACATCTTTCATGAGAGTTGAATTCTCTCTCTCTCTCTCTCTCTCTCTCTCTCTCTCTCTCTCTGTCTCTGTCTCTGTCTCTCTCTCTCTCTCTCTCTCTCTCTCTCTCTCTCTCTCTCTGTCTCTCTGGAGATTTCTGTGACTTCACGGCCAACCTGGTCCACATAGTAAGTTAAAACCAGCCTAAACTACATACCAACAGCCAGTCTCCAAAATAAATGAACAAATAAATAATAAATTATAAAGTCCAAGCCAGATGTGATGGTATACACCTTTAATTCCAGCACTCAGGAAGCTGAAGCAGGAAGGAGACCATCAGCTACATAGTGAGTTCAAGGGCAGCCTGAATTAGAAAGACCCTATCTTAAATAAAATAGGCTGGGGAAATGGCTCAGTGGAATAAGCACATCCCTGGCAAGCACAAGGGCCTGAGTTCAATCCCCAGTTCTGACAAAAAAAAAAAAAAAAAAAAAAAAAAAAAAAAAA
>PVKA01013492.1:5105-54957 GCA_004027165.1 Ctenomys sociabilis | reverse complement strand
GACTTTCAAAATTATGCTGACCAGTTTTTATAAATATAATTTCATGTACAAGGCTTAAAAGGCATTCCATTGGTCTAATCTGACTAAATGCTACATATTTCATGATAAAATTATGTTAATCTGGCTGATTTCTGATGTAACTCAAATATTTCATGCTCATTGTTAATACAGGTAATTATACAGGTAAAATCTATAGCAAGTATGCTAGGTTAAGATCCTTTTGACTAGGATCCACAAGATTTTGTCTATAGAGACACATTGAGATATATCTTGTTTAGTGGATTCCAATGTCTAACACAAGCTACAAAAGTAAAGAGAGTTTACAGGAATAAATTGTTCTCAGTTGAAGTGTTTCATAGTAGAAAAGATACAGAATGGAATTATAGATGAAAAAAGTTATGTTTTCCTAGATCCAAAGAGAAGGGACGTTTCAAGGAAAAATGTCCAAAGCTTCTAGAGAAGGAAAAGAAAGTGTTTATGATGGAGTCAGAGGAAGTTTCAGACTAAGGTGGTTATGTGTCTTCCCTCTCAGCCTGAAAAAACCCATGTTAACTGTCAATATAAAAAGAGCTTACAAAACTTTCAATAGATGCTTATGCAGATTTGTCGGTAGTTATGGCTCACTTACAAACTGGAGAGTACTAAGTGTTTTCCCAAGGTCTGACAATCCATATGCCACAGATCTGCTGAATGATTACTAGATGTTATTATTCGTAAAATTGACTCCATTTTATTGCCCTTCTAACCTTGCCGTGTTCCTGTTCTGTATGCGCCTACCCCTCCTAATCCTGCTTGTTTGCCTCACGATTGGTCCTTAAACATTGTTAACCAGCTTGTCCGATATGTTAATAACCATATCCGATCAGTAAAACTTATGGATGGGAACATCTTCCCATATCTGATCAATCCACTGAGTCAATGATTTGACTCAGATGACCAAAAGCAGTGGGGAATGTAATACCCGCATTCCTCATTACTGACCTTTAGCTGCCCTTATTGCCCCCCTTCTTCTGTCCCATTTGTTCCCCTTTTTGCCTTGGGTAAGTTCCTCAGGACTGTTCCACCCCCCCAGCCACATCCTGGAGTGTATGGCGCCTCCAGCCCCTACACCCTACGTGCCTTGCAACATAGATAAGACCCTTCAACACAGAAAAGCCCCTACACCCTACGTGCCTTACAACATAGATAAATAAGATTATAGTGGCCCTCGGGCCGCCCCCTACATGTTGCACCTCTCCTAATCGCATTCGGCCCCTATGCCACACCTGTGAGTCACTCCTCGTTCCTCACGTAGCCATGCTTGCTGACCCCTCCCAGTGTACATGCCCTAGCCCAAATTTGAATATGTTTCCCCCCAATCAAAATTGTCCCCGTATCCCCTAATGGCCATTTTAGCTTCTGTGACGATGCTTGCTTACCCCTCCCAGCCTGTGGTTTTTGAGCATAAATGCCCTGCTGCCCAGCCCTCGGGGGGCCCTCCTCCTTCTCGCATGGAGAGGCTACCTGGTGGGTACCACCTAAAATAAAGCGCTTCTTTTCCTTTTGGACTTGCCTCGTTGTCATCTGATTTTTGAGTTACAACATGGATCAGGCCACTCATGCAGCCAGTGCCTCAGGACAGAGGGATGTGGGCCAGTGGAGAGCGGTCCCCAAATTCAAGTCCCAGGCAGACTCAGCTGGACCCTGCCTGTCAGCCACGCCCATGGCTCCTTTCACGCTACCCCTGACTCAGAGCCACAGGAGCCACAACAGCCCAAATAGGTGGAAGCAAAAGCTAAGGAAAAAAAAATGTCAGACATGGCTGCAGAGGCAGTGACTACAATGTTTCCCAGGGAGGGAGACACTGACAAAGCTGTCCACTCAGGTTGGAAGTATAATGATGCTAAAATTAGTTGTGTAAATGAAATGTATATTGTTGTTTAGATATTATGATTTGAGAGTCTCTCAAATAGTCTCCCATTTAACACAAAATAAGTTAAATGTTATGATTGGGTTTTTATAAGTCATCAAAAAATTATTAAGACAACAATCCCCTGGAGTGTGGAGAGATTATTGGATAGGATTCCAGCTGATAAGGAAACACCTGCCTGCACAATTATCCAGTTCTTGCTAACTATTGGAAGGCCCCAGTAATCTCCACTGCTTTATGGAACACAGCAACCATCGGCCCCTCCCTCTCGCCTCCTTCCTCCTTCTCCTCCTGCTCCTGCCTTTTTCTCCTCTTCCTCCTTCCTTTCTTACTTCTTTTCCCATCTGGAGAGAGGGCTCCATCTGGCCTTTCTGTATACTGAATCTTGTTTTTTTTTTTCTCCACCCTCTGCACCATCCCAACCCTGCGAACTTTGAAAGCTATGCATGGTGTGGGAGAGAAGGGCCATCCTCCGCCTGGACTGACCTTCTAAGTTTTGTTCATTTCTCCTCTTTGTCCTCAGGGAAGACCATCAATTAATGTCTAAATAAATCTTGAATCAAAAGAATATTACAAGGGGATTCTAAAGTGCTTGGGTCTAAGGAATAGTAAGAACACTGCATATCAAACTCATGAACTTCTGACATTTATCAAAGAGTTGGGAACTCAAACATTTGGAATCTGAAGAAAGAAGTCAAAGATCAAAAAAGAAAAAAAATGCTAAGCATAAGGCAGGGTCAAAGATAAAAGGTATATATTTAAATTTGAACAAATGAAATAAGAATTAAAAATTTGAAATGGTACAAAAATAAACATAAAATTGAATAGACTGCTAGCCTTTATATTAACAAAGAAATCATATAATTCACTGTCCATCGCCTCCTCTTCTGAAATTTTGTCTAGCATGATTTAGTCAAAAATATTACTCAAGTTGTACTAAATCTTTACTGTCCTGATCCCATCCTCTTTAGGTTCAGAATATATTGAATAAATATCCAAGTACTGCTATCCACAGATACAGACTCAGCTGCATTCATCTTGCCTTACTTCCATTCATAGATCTATTTGCTTCTCCTTGAGGATCGAACAAAATCAATGGACCCTTTTGATGTTCTTCACCAAGCAATAAAATGGGAGGTGCACAAGAGCAGAACAGTAGCTTCAAGTATGTACAACAAGGGTCATGGATCTTTTTTTTTTTTTAAATTCAGGGATTTTCTGATATTTTCCTGAAACATTTCTCAGACTCTCAATTGGTTTCCCCAGAAATACTCTTCCTGGGACACATGGAGTTATATTTCAGAAGGAGAAAACCTGTAAGTGGTAGGGAGAATAGAATGCTACCTTTCTTAGGAAGGATTTGGTTCTCCACTTGTGGATGTGACTTCTCTTCTTCCTGAAGAACTTGTTCTGCATCTACTGTGGGTAAAAAATACATGGACATCAATGCAACTCAGGGAAACAACAGACCAATGTCCTTCAAAGTTCTGCTCTGAAAGGTACTCTGCTCCAGCATCTTCTTCATTATGAGCTTCCCTTTTTATGAGTTTTCCCCCCTTGTTTCAAAAACATATTTATTATAATCTAAATTAGTGGTGGCAAGCCTATGTCATGTGTGCTGCAGTGGGCTGTTTGTATCATTGAAAACTCTCTAAGGTCTGTGATCACTGCTCTGAACTACATCAGTGTGTACTTCAGCAGCATTAAGTACATTCACTCTGCAGCCATCACCACCATCCATTTTCAGAACTTTTTCATCTCATCAAACTGAAACTCTGACCCAAACTGCCCCTTCTCCCAAGACCTGGGAACCACCACTTTACTACTTACTGCTTTGGACCCAGTTTCTCTGTAATAAAAGAGGGGCTGCTGCTCGCTAGTGGGATGGTTTTATGTATGTAGACCTTACTGCATGCATGTGACTGAGTTTATTACAGAGAAAGGTAACCAAATGAGTTTCAAGGAAGAAGATGTGGAGACACAAACTGGATGTGAACCTCCTAACCACAGGCTTTATCAGCCTTGCCATGGCTCTGGACTATTTTTTCTCAAGAAGTTGATCTTTTGAGCCATTTCCAAGTTGTAGATCCACCAGCAGGTTTCCCAGGTTTCCCACTGGAGGTGATGGCAAGGCTTTTCTTGATATCTTTGTTACTTAGTGTCCTCAATAAACCCATCCATTGTAAGGATTCTGTTTAGTGTCCTGTATGTACCTTTCACGTTTCCATCTTGTGCCATCACAGTGCTGGCAATGAACTTCGGATGTTTTGCCATGATCTTGGATTCATTTTCACTCTGAAGAACCATCTGCCTTTCCTCCTCAGCCCAGGATCCAGCTCCTTCATCCGTTTTATGAGTTTGGTTGATTAAAAATACATAGAAAAATTGAAAACTATAGATAGCAAACAAAAGCCTACACAGAATTGTATGTTCAGTAAAAATATTCATCATAAGGACAATTGAAGACCTTATCACACAGACAAGGACTATAGGGCCAGTAGACTTTACCCTCCCTTCAGGTGTGAGGAGATCGCTACTGGTGGGAAATTTGTATGTTCAAAGAGAAAAGAATGCTGGAAAAGGAATAAAGGTAACACAAATTCTCTTTGTGTCTTACTACAGCCGCAAGGTTACCTCATCCCTCTTGAGGATAGGTAAATCATTCTCCATAGCTCTAAGAGAATCTGTGTGGTATCTCAGTGCCCTTGAAAAAGCAGCGGGTACCCTCAAGTCTGAATACGGAAAAGGAATAAAGGTAACACAAATTCTCTTTGAGTCTTACTATAGCCGCAAGGTTACCTCATCCCTCTTGAGGATAGGTAAATCATTCTCCGTAGCTCTAAGAGAATCTGTGTGGTATCTCAGTGCCCTTGAAAAAGCAGCGGGTACCCTCAAGTCTCAATACTGTGTGTCTCCTAGCAGGAAGATCATCCAGGAGGAGGGATCTGAATGGACTTGCTTTGTCCTGGGCAGCCCCTTACAAATCAGTTTTCAGCACCCACATAGACTGATCAGTCTGTCCCTCAGCATCTGGCCTTCTCCATTTATATGGCATTGGGTGCCTGAAAAACACCCAAATCCTGCAACTCAGTTAATAAAGTAGCTGTCAGTGGCTCCACCATTATCACATATTGGAACCTCTTTAGGGACTACTGTTTATTTCAGTTTGTGCACACACATGTACCACACAGCACTCACCACACATACTACACAAATCAACACACACAACACAGCATTACTACATAGCATGTATTTGACACATACATACACTCAAAGCAAACATGCAAACAATACAATAATACCTACATAATGTGTGTACAAATTGTATAACCACACACACAACACTCACATACACATTATACACAGCATGTCACATACATCATAGACACAGATGTAGTTATTCTCTACCACTGACACTCCACACTACTCATATATAACACCAGCACCATACAACACACATTTTCTCTCATGCCCTTGTGTGTACACAACTATTCAATTCACATTCATTCCTAAAAAGGTTCTTTCCTTTTCCTGTGAAAAGCTTCAGAAGACAAGCATATTGTTTTCTCAAGAATTTCCCATATCACTAAAAACTTTAAATAAGATTTCTTTCATGGATGGACCCCTCTTTCCTGAAAATTTAATTAGATATTAGTGTCACTTAGAGAGCATGTTATAGGAGGAAGAAGACTAACCTGGTTCAGTGCGGAAGAGTGATTCCTCTTGCTCTTGTGAAGAAATTTACAACTTGACTTTATGTAACACTGAATTTCTGAATTTTCCTGCTTCTGTCCCATACCAAATACTTTGACCTCATCATGTCAATAGCAAAAGTTTAATTTTTAACTTTCTTTCGCCCTGACTTTAATCTTCTGAGGAACATAAGTCTAAAAATTCATCCAGAAGTCTGGAAAGCTCCTGGAAATCTGACAGCACTGTCCAGGCAGAGCATGTTCTCATTCAGCCCACGAAGCAGAGTTTGCCTTCCAAAAGTGTTTCTCAGATTTCTCTGTTGAATGGCTCTGTGTTCCAGAGTATTCTCACAGAAATGTTCTAGTTTTCTAAATGCTCTAGAAGCTTTATTCTCTCCCTCTGTCCCTCCTACCTTTCCTCCTTTGCTTCCTTCTCTCTTCTCCTCTTGTACCCTCTTTTCCTCTTCTCTTCTGGGACCTCCCTTCTCTCCCCTCTCAGCTCCTCCTTTCTCCTTCACTTGGCTTCAGTTACTCTCTTTCTCAGTCTCCTCTCAAGGTCTGTGTCTATTTGCCATTCACCTCACAATCTCTTGCGCTCACTTGGGGGTCACCTGCTTCAGATGCCTGGCTCAGGAGTCCTTCAATCAGTGATTTTTGTGCTCTAGATAGTTGACTACATGCTAAACCCTTTTTATTCTTTCTTATAGTTTCCAAATGACCATCAGATGTTTGGAATTTATTAGGTGAGTTATTTTTTTCCTTAAATAAATGTTTATTTTGCCCAGGAGATTATAGCACTTTATTGTTCAATTGGTTGTTTGATCCTTCAGTCTAGGTTGAATTGTGTGTTTCAAGAAATGTGTTATCTGGTCTCTTCCAAACCTCAACTGGCAATTTCTGGAAAAGGAGCCTTTTAATAATTAAAAGCCCAGTCACAACTGCTCAATGTCCACTTAGGAATGAATGTGTCTCATCTGGTATCGGAATCCCAGGTTTTCAGTATTGATTACACATTATGTTTGCTCTGTGAGACTGAAATTACTCCTTAAAGATTCTTCACCTGGAATCTGTGTTTTATATATTAAAGTTTTGAATTTAGTGGTTTTAATAAAATAAATAGGAAAATGTTGGGGCTGGAGAGATGGCTCAGTAGAATAAGTGCTTGGCAAGTGCAAGGGCCTGAGTTCAATCTCCAGTTCCAAAAAAAAAAAAAGTAAAACATGTCAAAAAAGTAGAGCAGTCTAATATAACCAGCATCAACACTTTTCAGTATTTGATAGTTGAGCTTTCATATCTAATTTTTTTATTATTATTTGAAAGCAACTATGAGACACAGTCATTTTTCCTATAAAAATTCAGTATGGATACCTAACTTATAAGGACATTTAAAAACATTGCTACCAAGACATTAATACATCTGGCAATTACTACTACTACTAATCCCTTAACATTTAATACCCTACCATTATTTAGATAACAATTTTCCTAGCAGCCTCAAAGTTGTGTCCTTTATACTTCATTGATTCAAATGATTACACAAAGGGGGTCCACACACTAACTGCTTAGGTGCTAATACCTCTTTTATTCTGTAACAATCCTCTCATGCCATTTTATATTTGCTATTACATTAAAAATAACAGTAACAACAATAACAGTAGAACAAAGTCATTTGCAGAAAGTTTTTCATTATTCATTTGGCAAATTGTTTCCTTTTAGTGACATTTAATGTATTTTCTTTATGCCCTTATATCCTATAAACACTGAGGTCTATATTAAGGCTCAGCAAGAGCATGTCTTAGACACTGTGAGGTGCCTATTGCTTCCTGTCAAGAGACACAAGACAGCATATACCTCACTCTTAGCCATGGTTAGATGAGTTACCAAATACAGTCTCCCCATGACTCATAAGTTAATGAAGTTTCCATCAACCTTTTACCTCTAGCTTTTAGTTACTGCTAGTAAATGTTTCCCAAGTTCATTATTTCAGTACAAGTTTTTAAATGTGTTTTTCTAATTCCAATATGACTTCTTCACTTATGAACTGAAAACTACCAGCCTTCATCACATGCCAGCTTGTGCTGGGCACTATAGATTCACTCTGCCAGGTGTTAAGTCTTGGAATAAAAATCTCAAGTAGATATACAGGATTTTTTCAGTCCATATTACCCAATTAATAACTCGTGAGTAGATTTATAGGAATACCAAAATGAAAAATCATAGAAATGCCTGGAAAGTGCCACCTACTTCAGAACTTGTAGGTCCATGTCAGTGAGAATGAGGCTGACACCAGGGAATGTTCTGGAAGGCTTTTTGGAAAAGTTCAGTTTACCAATAGGGGATCTTAATCCTTCCCTTCCTGATCTCAGCTATTCTTGAATGCTCTGTTTATTCTAAAAATTGTAACAGTATGGAATTCAGTGTCAGAAGTTGGGGAGGGAGGGGTCCCACACAGCCCTGAGCTGCACTCAGGTTGGAGGGGAGAATGGCATCTTGATACCTAGAGAGAAGACAGAAGCAAACTTTCCATCCATTGGGGTACAAGGGGCAGCCCAGGGGAGAAAAAAGGAGAGCTTTTCTGGCCATAGGCTCCATCACATTGTGCCTCTACTCTAGCTGGGGCAGGAAGAAAGGAGTCAGGTCCTTCTCTCCTGTCTTTCTCAGAGGGAATTCCTGTCCAGCTGACTGTATGTCATTATATGACTAGGTCTTGGATGAATTCTTTTTTTTTTTTTTTTTTTTTTTTTTTTGGTGGAACCAGGGACTGAACTCAGGCCTTTGTGCTTGCCAGGGAAGCACTTATTCCACTGAGCCATCTCCCTGGCCCCTTGGATGAATTCTTTGTTTTCTAATAAAAAAATGTTTTCCAGACTTATTATATAATTCTTGTTCTTAAACTGGAATTTATTCAAACAGGAATGTTTAGAGATCACACTTTGGACTCTGAGCTCATTACTTCTGGATCTTGTGCTTCTAGACTTTTAAAGTGGAAGAATTAAGAGGAAAAAGTTGTACAAAAATACCATAAATTCTTATGTTACACATCACTGTTTGTTCAGCCTCCAGAGCCTCATGAGGAAAGAGGTGCTGACAGATAAAGACTAGCAGAGTACTTTTACTAAGCCTCTCCAAGATGTCAAAAATAAGGCATTCTTCCTGGAAACTCCTTCAGTGATTTAGAAAAACACATTTGGAAGTCATGAACACTGGAGTTTAGTTCACCACTATATTAGTCATCTTTTGTTGTTGGGAAAAAATACTTATCATACATAGCTGAGAGCTAGGAAGGCTTATCTTGGCTCATGAGTTCCTGGGTTCAGTCTGTGGTCAGCTGGCTCTAAGGCAGAGAAGCATGGTGGAAAGACAACATGGAGCAAAGCTGCTCACCTCACAGAAGGCAGGAAACAGAGAGACTGAAATATTCAGAAGGCAAGGGGACGTGGGGTTAGGGTATATCCTTTAGAGGGACTTCGCCTTTTCCCAGTAGGGCCTACCTCTTAAAAGTCCGTGTATCAAATGAATTGTCACTAGAATAATCTATCAATGGGGTTGTCCCTCTTGGAGTAAAATCACCTCTCTATGCCCCATATCTGAAGTCTGCTACAATGGAGATCAAGCTCTGTGGATGATTCTTCATATTCAGCATTCACATAGTACTGCCATAGCAACCAGATAGAATTGCCTACACTGGTGACTTGGAGAAGCATGGGCTAGGCTCAGAACAGCAGAGTGACTAGCTGTGTTTATTTATTATTCTTTCAGATAAGATACAGACTTTCTTTTTTTTTTTCTTTTTGATTTATTTTATTTTATTTTATTGAGAAACAAATAGCAATGAAACAATATCAAAACTGATTAATAGTTTCAATAATTAATAAATTATATATTGTTATCTTCTTAGTGGTTATCCATTGTACAAGAAGCACACAAAATATCTTGTCCAAAAACTATTAGTACAAATCTTTCTACTAATTGAATTAAGTGAAAGTGGCTGTATATCTATCCAAACTATTCTGTATATACAAATACAAAATGGTCCTTCCTTCGTATCCCCCTTTTTTGTTTAGTCCTGTCAGAGATGGGTATCCATTGGCATCTAAATACCATAGATGTGTGAATTCAGCAAAACAATCTGACACACTCCAGCAGTCCACAATAGTAGTGGGTTATCCACAGAAGTTGTTGACTTGAGCCTTTCACAGCTCAGCATACTAATATGGCTTTACTTTATATACCTCATTTTTGTACTTTTCTGATGGATTATTAAGACCAAGATTAAGGGAGACCTATATAACAAGAAATGTAACTAAATTGTATTTGATAAGCCAGTCATATACCCTCAGGATTTATCCTGTAACCCCATACTGCACTTTGTAGATCCTTTGCCAGTGTCAGATTTGTGGATGAGTCACAGCTATTGCTTGACCAATTTGCTCTTTGTGAAAGCCTGAGAGAATGTTTTCTTTCCATGTGACTCTCCTTAGGCACACTATACATCATCAATCACTTTCCTCTGTGGCCTCATAATCTCCTTTATCAGAAAATTTGGGACATAACTGAGTTACATGATTTTACAGTATAGGTTCTTTTATGTCTCGAGTCTTCACAGACAGAGAGTTTCAACTCACTTGAGTCCTTGTTGAGGTCCCAGGGGAACAAGGACACTTGCAATGTGTTCGCAATGCCTTAAAATTTGTACAAATAAGCTGTTGTAGTTACACCTAGTTAAGGTCACACAATTTCCATTAGGTTGGAAACCAGGGTGGTTCTAACGGTGTGGTTGGGTGCAAATTTTGATTAGACTAAGAAAAATCAAAGTAGGAATGCATTTACTTTAGGAGATCACATTTATATCACATTTATATGGTGAGGGCCAATAATGAGTATGATTTAATTGTTACTAGACCTTCATATAGGCACATTTTCTTGGAGTAATTATACCACCTTTTATGTTTGGTTGTGAGTTTAGCAGAAAACCCAAATGATAAAAAGAGTGACTCAATGAAGACATTAGGAGTGATTTTAAGTTTATTGTTGACTGAACACAAAATACTGACTAGATGATAAGGTACAACTATAAGTCCTTATGCATATGGTGGGATGATGGTTCCACAAAAAAGGTACATATGGGGAGATGAAAGTTTGGTAAGAATAGGCTATGGCTTAAAAATGCGGTTTCCCACATTTTCTGCTTTATGTTGACAACATATTTGAAAGTCAGTAGAAATTCAAATCTCAATTGATATTTATGTTGAAATTGTACAATAGAATTCTGGCTATTGTTAATTTCTTGCCTGTAACACACATAACATGGTTTTAAACAAATCATTTAGTCTGGCCATGAAATAGAACAAATAATATTTATTAGAGTACTGCATTGTTGTGAGGATTTTGTAGATGTATATGTAAGTTTCTGATGCCTAGTAAGTATGACTCCTATAAGTGGAACAACACTGTTTAAGAATGCTGTAGGAGAGGTTGGGGAGATAGCTCAGCAGCATAAGCACCTGCCTGGCAAGCTCAGGGTCTCAGGTTTGATCCTTAGTACCACAAAAAAGAAAGAAAAAGAAAAAAAAGAATGATATAGGAAGAAATCATAGGCCCATATTCATTGTCAGACTTCCTGAGGTTGAATCTCAGCTCTGTTGCTCATTGTTGTGTCCCTGGGGGAGGTGCTTATCTAGTCTCTAACTGTATAATAAAGGCCTACAACTCTAATTACTCCAATATAGTTAGTTCCTGATTCTTGGAAAAACAACCTCCTTCCCAGCAAGGCCACTACAAATGCTGAATGCTATGATCAGCATCCATAGGTTCTTGCACATACCCGGATACCAAGAGTCAGAGAAGAGGGAATTGAAGGAGTAACTTGGACTGACCAGGGGCTTTCATGAAGAGTGTCCTGACAGCCCTTGATGCACTGCCATGGGCCAAATCAACACCCAGCGTGAGCACACGAGAGCAGGTCAACACACAGCATGCTCCCTGTGGGCTTCCTCCCTGTGTCCTGTCAGGTGCAGGAGCAGGTGCCCAGTATGTTGTCATCGAGGCCTATGTAGCCATCTGTGAGCTTTGACAGGTCTTTCTAGCACCCGTGTTGTCACATACAGGCTTACTAATCCTCAGTGCACTGTGACACAGGCCCATTAGACTACAATGTGCTGTCACATGAACAG
The DNA here is from genome assembly GCA_004027165.1 of Ctenomys sociabilis. Taxonomy (NCBI): domain Eukaryota; kingdom Metazoa; phylum Chordata; class Mammalia; order Rodentia; family Ctenomyidae; genus Ctenomys; species Ctenomys sociabilis. Next base: position 43,183 of record PVKA01013492.1, on the reverse strand, counting down.
GACACTCACAATTAGCATGCTGTCGTGTGGGTTTGCTACCATGAATAAACTGTAATCTAAACAAGCCAACTGTGTGTCTTCATTCAGGAGGGCAAATCACCATCATTACCCAAGTTGATCTCTTTGGTCTCTCAGACCCTTCTTGTACTCATTCTTGTCTCTTTTCCTTCATTGCCAAAAATGTATCTCTTAACTTCAGAAAGACTGGATCACAAGATGAAGAAAAACAGTGTGGGAAAATATCTTTGCATGTTTTGGATTTCAGAGAGAACAACAAACATCACTTTAAAAATTCGATTATAGTAGGAAGAGTACATTTATAGGGAGACATCAAGAGTTTAAGAGATGTCTTGAACTTTAGGTCTCATTATGTAGTCCACAGTCTGTCTTTCTTTCTTTCTCTCTCTCTCTCTTTGGTGGAACTGGGGATTGAACTCAGGCCCTTCTTGAGCTTGCCAGGGAAGCGCTTTTTTCTACTGAGTCATCTCCCCGGCCTCTACTATGTTTCTTAAAATGTTTACACCTGAAGGTTGAATCATTTCAATCAGTTGATTTAATTTTAGGTCACCCTTCATTTGCACAATGGATTTTTTTAATGTATAAGGTACAGGATCTCACTACAAAGCTTGGACTCATAGTGATCTTCCTGCTTTCAGCCTCCTCAGCGCTGGGATTACAGGTGTGCCCCACTATGCCTGATCTCAGTGGCTAGTGTGGCATTTGGTGTTGGGGATCAAACTCTGGTCCCTGTGCTTGCCTAAGTGGGCACTTAGTCCACTGAGCCATCTTGCCCACCATCACAGTAAATATTTTAATGATATACATAGTACTAAACATCTTACAGCTAAAACAATCATTATGGATCCTTTTGGCTATGTTCCTCAGCAGGGAAAATTGATGGATTTCACCTGTAAATTAGTGACAACCATGTTTTCCTTTTCTTCTGGGTCTGGAGAGTACTCATCCAATAGAGGCATATCTCCTTTGGAATACCTTAATTTAGTTTAACAGGTGTTGTGAGCAGGCATTTTTACTCAAACGCTATAGACTTCCTGTCTGAAAGAGAGAAGTTATATTTCTGATTTTACATTTTCTTTCTGCCAGTTCCAAAAACTCCTCCATTTGAACTTTGCTGTATCCTCTACACCCTTGATCCACCCGCTCTGTGGGCTGTTTCAGAGCTTTGCTTCCACTGTGCCCACTTCCACAGTGTCTCCTGGAATGGCCCCCTTCTCTGTAAGATCACTCTTTTCCCCTATAAGCCCACCTGTTATATTTCCATTTCTCTTCCTCAACCAAACTTTGTGAAAACAGTTCTTTTGCTTGCTCTACTTCCTCATTTTCATTTATTCACTGACACATTCTGTTGCTATACCAGTATTCCTGAGATCAGATAATTGGTGAAGAATAGATGCTTATCTGGCTTGTGGTTCTGGAGGCTGGAAAATCTAAGAGCCAGGCACCAGCATCTGGTGAGGGTCTTAATGCTATATCATAATCTGTATGGTAAAGAGCACCAAGTGCTAAGATGAATCAAGCCTGCTGGCCCTATTGTCTCTTCTGTTCCTTCTATTCCTCTCTTCCACCTTCCCACTGAGATATACCCTGATCCCTTCTTCCTCTACTTATAGAGCCATTAATGTTCTCATAGGGTCCCTCCCTTCAGACCTCATCTGTTTGTAATTCTCTCTCTAAGGCTCCACTTCCACACAACAACAGGTGAATTTAGGGATTTTGGTTTGAACACATGAACTTCCCTGGGGATTCCGTTGAGCCATAGCACTCACCAACAGCAGAAGTGGCTTGTGTACCCATGCCTCCACTCACTGTGCGGTGAAGAAGTCACTGATAGACTACTCAAACAGCCAGTTCCCTTTCCTGACCTCATTTAACTGAACTTTACATACAATTGCTATCCCTACCCAGCTGTCTTTCTCAATGGCTCATGCTCATGAGTTTCCGCAAGAACTGTACATTCCTATTTTGTCACTCTTCTACACCTGGCTCTTTCATCTCTGGTATGTGTGAGCATCTCCCGCTCTGCCCACCTGGTCTTGGATTGGTTCTTCTCCTTCTGCATGCTGTTGTGGATCAATTCAGCCTATATTTAGTATTTTAGGATTAAACATCTGAATCCCCCCTATATATCTTGTCTCCAGTCTATCTCCTTTCTGATTAAAGATCTGGCCCTTTATTAAGTATGTATTTATGGATTGTGTTCCTCTTCCTACTTTGCCCCAAATATCCATGAGTGTCACTTCACTTGGATACGTGATCTTTGAAGTGATCAAATTAAGCAGGTATTAGAGGGAGCCATAATCCAACATGACCAGTGTTCTTAGGAAAAGAGGAAATTTGGACAGCAAAACAGATAATACAGCAGAAAAATGACCTGAGAATGCCAAGAGAAGGCATTGTTTAAACCTAGGGTCACTAGAGACGCAGCACAGATTCTTCATCCAGTCCTTAAAGGAAATCAAGCCTTTCCACACTGGTTTTTATAGCTGAGGCAAGAAATTATTGTTGGTTAAGCCACATAGTTTGTGACACTTGGTTAGAGCTGAAGGCTAATATACATACTCACTTGATTATTCTGTCCCCATTTGTACACTATGTCCCAAAGTTGGATTGCTATTTTGCTTCTTAAAGGACTCAACATCCTGAGTTCTCTGGTTTAGTTGCTATCTGGTCTTTCAGGTTAGTGACCTCAGACTCCTTGAATCCTTATCTCTTAGGCATCAATTTAACCAAATACTATGATCTTCATGTTATCTTGTAGACATTCTTTGTCTCTCTTCTTCCAGGCTCCTCCTGAGCTGAGTTCTTACCACTACTGAACAGAATACTAGACAGATGGCCATTTAACTATGCTTCCTGATCCTGGAATGAGAGCAGAGTGTTCTATCTAAAGAAATTATCTGTCCATTTATCTGCTATGTGGTCCTTATCTTATTGTGTGCAAGGTACGCCACAAACTAACATGGTGTAAAAGATCTTCACACTTTGGCCACATGGGCTTCTCTAATCTCATCTGTGCACTCCTGACTGCCTCTGAAGACAGGTGGCTCACTTCGGAACTCACTGTATTTCTTGGTTTATGCTTTTGCTTAAGTTGGGCCCCAGTGTGGGAATTCTTACCATACCATTCCACACTAAACAATTAACACAGTCATTACTTGCTGGATCTCCCCCATGCCTCTTTGCTGGGGATGGGAGCCTCTCATCTGGTCTGCTATAATAATGCCCTGCAAGTGCCTCTATTATGATACCCAGCACAGTGTGTGGTTACTATGTCTGTCTTTCATATTAAAGGAGATGCAATGGTTGTGTGCAATGTCCACCAGTCCAGATCTGGGGCCATAACAAGATCTCAGTAATTATTGAGTTTGTTCAAGCTTGACCCTCTACAGCTTTGCCTTGATTTTTTTCACTCACAGATGTTGCCTATCATACTGCCTTTCTATGAAATGAGTTGGTGGCTGAAATCTCTGTTCTGCCTGGGACAGATCAGCATGGTGCACAACCTACAGCATGGTTCTGGACCTCTGAACCTGCTGTGGCACACCAATACCAACGAATGACCATCCTACAAAGCACTAATCTGGTTTGTATTTTAAGTCTGACATTTTAACCACTGAATTAGCCAGGATTCAGAGAACAATGCCATGCTCAAACTGAGTAATTTGGGGGCATTATACAGTTTATAAAGGATCCAACATATAACTGGAAAGTGGCAAGAAAATCTGGAGAGCATTAGAAGTAGTAAAAGATAAAAGGCCCAGTGGGCAAGGGGAAAAGCCATCAGAGAATGTGAGGGTTGTGCTGTGAACTGTAGTGAGCCACACAGCTAAATGTACTTTGTCCTCACTTTCCTGTCCCCAGCAAGCACCCAACAGAAGCCAATAGGCAGGGAAGGATGGACTGAGATCCATGCAGCTCAGCTCCTGGGGTCTGGGTAGGAGGGCAAGCAGTGGCACTACACAGCACCTGACAACACTCAGCCCAATAAACAGAACTAGTTATTTAATCCATATTAATCTAATAAAAATTTATTGTGTGACATTAATCAATTAGGAAAAAATTCACTGCCACACACTACTAAGGGTTTTAAGCATTGTTTCCTGTGTCCAGAAATAGAACGTGACACAGTGGTTTCCCTCCAACATCTCTTCTTAGTTGAAAGAGGATAACCTTGATCTTCATTATCATTTTATTTGAACTTCTAGTCATCTGATATCTTTCTCACAAGAAGTCTGAGTAGAAGAAACACAAATCTCCTTTTTTAGTAGCGCCACAGCAAACAGTTCTCTCTGTCATGTTTTCAGCACTGAAGTCTTTCCATTTATGAAGCATGGAGCATGACATGTCCATCCAAAGTGAAGCAACTATGAAAAGAGAGTGACGTGGAATATGAAACTTTAAGTTGTGTTTCACAGGTGGTTATAACTGAAATTATCTGGTTATAACTCAAAATGGAAGAGTTTTCCTTTACCTTCATAAACGAGTGACTTTCCTCTCTTTAGCCCAGTCTTGGACATCTGCTTCTCCAAATATGAGGTAGAAGACCAATCCTAACATACTGATAGCAAACAACAGGAAAAAGATATTCCTCCACCCAAGCTCAGGGTCCTGGAGACAAAAACCAAACAAACCTAAGTAAATATTTCTGCTCTTATTTTTTTTTTCCTATGAAACTCTACATTATTAATTAAGGCGACAATGTTCACCAATGAGTTTCCATTTAAAAATTCATTTCCTGAAAGTGGCTTGTTAGGTGGAGAATAAAATTCCAAATACATTTAAAATGTTTTTAATAAAAGCCACTTGGGAACCTTCATAATCAGCTGATAGCTCTTTACTTGTCACTTTTACCAAAATACCATATACTTTTGCTCTTACATGAGTCTTGAATGTATACATGAGAACTGTGAGGAATTTCTTAAAGACTCTTTTGACATTGTGATGGTGCAGTGGAAAGATTATATAGGCTTTAGACCCAGACATATCGAAGTTAGAGTTATGACTATAAATTCTCTTAGCAAAAAGACTTTTAAAACAGATTGTTAGCTTAATCATTAGGAAATAGGGATAATCATATTCAACTTTCATAACTGATGTGAGAATCTATACTCAAATAAGATTGTTGCATGCGGAATAGCTACAAAATGCCAATATGCAGCAGAGACTTAAAATGCTTGTTTGTGTTACCCTTTTCTTTTTGCATGTTTAAGGGAATGAAAATTTCAAAGTGCTGCACATGACACGGCAGAGTGTTGTAGAGTCACCATCTCGAGACACCCATGTGGCTCTGTGATTTCAGGGTCAGACAGTGCATCACTAGTCAGTTCTTTGTTTCAGAACGAACGAGAATGGAATTACCAAATTGTATATTTTTTCCTTCTTTTTTTTTTATCGGGTTCATTAGTTTGACATTATCCATAACACAATTTGATGCTACAACCTTTAAATATAGTCTTTATGCTCTCACTTTTATAAATGGATTAAGGAGAGCATTTTAAGAGTCTTTTTTGAAAGGAAAACTTTACCTGATTGAGAAGAAACCCACTGACAATGGGCACCAGCACAGCCGATATGTGTGCAAATCCTCTTGTGGCTCCCAGAAGAAAATTAGAGTACCTGCGGGTGAGAAGAATGTTCTAGACCAAATCTAGAGGTGCCTGACAGTATCCTTTAGCCCTGTTCTATGTGGGAATCCATCACATGATTATATCAAAAGGGATTTGTGCTGTGTATACTTAATGGGAGACATTACCACAAATTGTACCCCTCCTACTGCTGAGCTTCCTGCCTATGATTTATTTTTTTTCCAAAGCTTGAAGCTCCCAGCAATGTAAAGGCTAAAAGTTTTTTAAAAAAAACTCAAAGTGGAGACAAGAGTCCTACCTTGGAGCAATATCTAAGGCATTGATATAGACCCCTGACTGACTTAAGGGGCTTAGTCCACATGAGAGCGTTAGAAATGTGATTGTTGTGACATAGCTGGAATTGAGGAAGGGCAGGGTCACAATGAGTACTGAAGAGGGAAGTTGTCCTAGGGAATGGGAGACAGACAAATTAAACAGTGATATAAATTCTTTGTTGAACGCTTGCAAACTTTTCAAACTTCAGTTTCTGTTCTTACCTAGAAATGAGGTAATTTTCCTCACTGTGACAAACCTAACATTCTTGGTCAGGAGGAAATCTGCCAGCTGGCCTCCCAGGAGACCAAAGATCCAGGCAACAATGAAAGGAAGGGAAGACAAGATGCCATTCTGTGGGGAGAAAATGGAGCATGTCACATGAGAAATGGCACAATTTTTATCAAGAAATCACTAATAATCATATTGACACTTTGAAGTTAATCTTTCTGAAGAAAATTGGTAACCTCTTCAATCATACTACCAGGAAATCTGTTGGAGCAAGTGTTAAAGTTTAGATTATTTTAAGTAGTAGGAAATAACTTCTAGGAATGATTTGTGAAGGTGGAGTAATTGGTGAGTCAGAGTCAGATAAAAAGAGAAACAGGCTGAAATATACTTACATCTTTGATGTTGACTTTGTACACGTGACTGATGTAAGTAGGAATGTACATGACCTGTGTGTTAATTATCCACTGATGGCTGAAACTGCACAGACAAATGGACCACAGGGGCAGAGATGTGAGCATATCTTTGATGGGAAGACGCTGCTTTTCTGAGCTGACCTGAAAGCAAAGTTAAAATCTGAGATATGCTCACAGCCTCTTATTTACCTTTGGGAATGCAGATGTTGACCCCAGATCTCTGGAGGAGGGGGCTGGGGTCTTTATATGTACCCACCTGTTGCTCCAAGGTGGATAAGATGTACTCCTTCTCTGAGATGCCTATCCATGGATGAGAGACAGGGTCATTGTACACCGAAACAAACCAGAGAAAACTGGAGACACAGCCAAGGCCTCCTGCAAACAGAAGGTCAAGTTAATAACTGAGCTCATTTCTGCCTTTTGAATGAATCTGTTTTGTGTTGGGACATTTTTTGATGTAAGACCTAGGAAATGTTCTTACTCTGTATATGCCTGATTCAACTTCTCAAATGATTCATACGAGTATCATAGTTTTCTGGCACCCCTTTCTTCACATTTCTTGTTTATTTGTGTGTGCAAACAATGTGTCTTAGGAATGACACAACATTTGGCATCAATGTTTATAATAATAGCCATTTTAATAGGTATGCTGCAGTATCTCGTATGATTTTTACTTGCATTTCCATAATTACTAAGGATATATTGAGTTATGTCAACTTTATGAATATTTTATGCAATGACTCAAGAATTGTGAGTTTCTCAATCTCTTGTTTGAGGAAGGAAAGAATAAACCTGGCTGGCTGTTGCATACTCACGCTCTGAGTTCTCTGAGCTTGGCCCACAACCCCGCACTGCCCACTTGCTGTTTTCCCCATGGATCTCCTTCAAAGTGTCTTCACCTGATTTGAGAGCTGGGGCTTTTGTGTTCCTATTACTGAATTTTGAGAATTATTTACATATTCTAGACAAATGTCCTTATCATATGTGTTTTATGAGTATTTTCTCCACAAATCAGATTTTTTTTTTTATTATCCTAAGCTGGCCCTTTGAAGAAGAGATTTTTAAAAATTTTAATGAAATCCAAGTTATTCATTTCTTATTTCATGGGACAGGATTTTTGAATCATGTTCAGAAACTTTTTGGCTTATGAAAATGTTGGGTTTTTTTTCCTATGTGTTCTCCTAGAAGGACAATATTTTTGGACTTCATATTGAGGTTTGGCATTCTTCTCAAACTAGTTTTATATATGATATAAAGAATGAGTCAAATTCTTAAGATGTTGTAAACAGCATCATCTGTTAAAAAATCCATCCTTTTGCAATAGTTGCCCTTTTGTCAAAGATTAGTTTACCTTAGACGTGTGAGTCTATAGATGACTATTCTGTTGGATGTTTGCCTGTCTTTAAGTCAATACTTGAAGATGGTCACTTTACAACATGCTAGTGATGCTATGGAAAATGATACTGTTCTCTTTAGTCTATATTTCTAATTTCTTCAACATGTTTTTTCTTGGGAAGGGTCAACAGGGTGTTCAAGGTCTCACTACTAGATTAGACTCATAGTGATCCGCCTGTTTACAGCCTCCCAAGTACAGCATGGGATTACAGTGGTGCACACTACCATGTCCAGTCTCAATTGCTGTCTTAGCATGCCACGGGGGCAGGATCAGTACAGCAGGCCTGAGGATTGAACCTCTGGTCCCAGGGCCTGCTTGCAGGTGTTTTAATCTGCTGAATTATTTGGCCAGCCCTTCTTCAACTTTTCAATGTCTGAAAACATCCTTATTTTACCTTTGTTATTAAAATAAGCTTTTTTTCCCCCTCTGAGCTAGAAATCCTAGGTTGAATTTTTTCCCCTTGTACTTTAAAGATCTTCCATGTTATCACTCATATTGCTTCTGCTAGAAAGCCCACACGATCATTATCTTTTCCTCTCCAAATATAGCATATCTTTTAGCTTTGGCTACTTCAATTTTTTTTCTTTATTACTTTTTTTTAGCCCTTGGGTTATGATGCACCTCATTCTTCTTGAATCTATAGATTTATAATTTTCAGCAAATTTGGGAAAAGCTTAATAACATCTACCTCCATTTGACTCCCAGACCTTAGGTATCCCATACATTACTCATGTTCTTATTTGATTATGTTTTCCTTTTGTGCCTCCTTCAGCATTGTCTTTATTGTTGCTTGTATATTAATTCATCTTTCCTTCTATTGTGTCCTGTCTGTCCTTAACTCTATCTAGTGCATCTTTCACCTCAGGAGCCAAACAGATGCACAGATAAGAGCATCTGCAGAAGTTCAGCTTGGTTCTCCTTTACGCTTAACTGTCCTTCTTCTTCTTCTTCTTCTTCTACTTCTTCTTCTTCTTCTTCTTCTTCTTCTTCTTCTTCTTCTTCTTCTTCTTCTTCTTCTTCTTCTTCTTCTTCTTCTTCTCTTCTTCTTCTTTTTCTTCACTTTTTGAACATACAGAATTGCATCAAAATGTAATAATACCTATTTTCTTTTTTTTTTTTGGCAGAACCGGGGCTTGAACTCATGCCCTTGCGCTTGCCAGGGAAGCGCTTATTCCACTGAGCCATCTCCCCGGCCCCAATAATACCTATTTTCATGTTCTTGTCTGCTAATTCTAAGATTATGCTAGGTCTCAGCCAGTTTTTTTTTCCTTTTAATGTATTTAGTTCAGGGTCTACAGGGTCCCACTACGCAGATCAGACTTGTAGTGATCCTCTTGTTTTCAGCATCCAGGTACTGGGATTATAGCTTTTTTTTGCCACCATGCCCAGTGTCAATTGCTGTCTCAGCATATCCTAGGGGGAGGCCAGCATGGCAGGTCAGGGATCAAACCCAGGTCCTTGAGTCTGCCTAAGCAGGTGCTTTAATCTGCTGAGCCTCCTGGCCAGTGCTTCAGTCAGTTTTAATTATCATTCTCCTTATTATGGGTTATATTTTCCTGCTTTTTTTCATGTCTGTTAATTTATGGGTGGAGCCTGACATTATGCAACCCATAATGATGGGTGCTAAATACTATGTTATCTTATAAATACTTTTGGATTTTGTTCAGGGATATAGATGAGTTGTGTCAAAACAGTTGATCCTTTGAGGTTTACCATCATCATTTGTTAGAGGGCAACATAGTAGGGTCTTGTATAAGCCTAAGTTCTCACCAGTGAGGAAAAACACTAATGAGTACGTAGTCTAATGCCCCATGTAGTGTTCCTCAATCTGTCTTATTGGAATAAGCAATAAACCTGGCTCACAGAGAATACCCACGCTCTGAGTTCTCTGACCATGACCCATGACCACACACTCCCCACTGGCTTTTGTTCACACACTGGCCTTGATTAATGTGTGGCTGGCTGCTTTAGGGGGACTCTGCAGATAACTGTGGGGTCTCTGTATACCCTGTCTCCCTTAGGGCACCCTGTACTGTGAACCACACTGCTCCTACTATCTCCTTTTGTTTCCCTCCCCCCACTCAGCATTCCTGCTGGGCTGTACCTGAGTCTTCTCTTGTGGTGCTGAGCCTCGGTGCTCACCCCTCCTAGGCTTTTCCTTGTCTGATATACACTGTTTTGATATCATTGCTTTATATATTGTGTTTGGTTTTCAGTCTAATCAGAGTATCTGGTGCTTCCTGCCACATGTAAGTGGATGTGGACCGCCAGTGCAATCTTTCATTGGCTGCAGGCTTCACTGTGCCCTGAATTACAATGACTTTTTAAACATTGAACATCCTTAGTTTCAGAGATAAATTCCCCATTTATGATGCTGTGTTTCTACAGACTGATGGGTTGGATTTCATGATATATTTAGGGTCTCTGTGTTTAGGCTTATGACCTAAAAATCAATGTTTTTTTTTTTTTTTGTAATATCTTTATGTCATTTTCTGTCAAGGTAATTCTGACCTCATAATGAATCATAAAGTATTTACTCATATCATAGGGAAGAATTGATATTATTTCTTGATTATCCATTGGGTAAAAATTGCCAGTGAAACTGTGTGGATCTAGGAGGTTTTTTTGCTGCAAAAAGTTAGACTAAATACCATTTCTTTCTTTTTTTGGGGGGGCAGAACCAGGGATCAATCTCAGGCCCTAGCGCTTGCCAGGGAAGCGCTTATTCCACTGAGCCATCTCCCCGGCCCCTAAATACCATTTCTTAAAATGCATAGAATATTCAGATTATTTCTATCTTCCTGCTTAAGTGAATATTATCACTTTGTGTTCTTTAATTAAGTTGTCAACTTTATCCAAGTGACCGAATTTATAAGCATGTTATATTTTACAATGTCTCTGCATGGTGTACTTAGAATAATGAGGCTGGGGAAATCTCTCCCCTCCAGCTATTTGAGTGTGGTCAGCACCCTGCTGTCCTGAGAGGTAAAGTATAACATATCAAGAGCAAGAGCACATGACACAGGTGCGCGCACATTGGCCCTGGAGTTTCTGGCCTGACCTTAGGCACATTGCTCCTTTTTTCCCCCCAACTATTGAAATTATGTTGCTTAATTTTGAAGTATTTGAGGAGGTTCTAGATGCTTTTCTGTAATTGATTTCTAGTTTGATTCTCTTATATTCAAAACACAATTTTCCATTTAAATTTGTTTTTTATGGTTCATAGATTATGTTATTAATGATGTTTGAAACATATATTTATTTATTTATCTCACTGCTAGATGGGACTTGTAGTGATCTACCTGTTTACAGCCTTCAAAAACCTGGGATTACAGACAGGGGCCACCAGGCCCAGTCTCTCTCAGGGTGTCCAAGGGGCGGGGTGGGCACAGCAGGCCCCAGAGCCTGCTTGCAGGGGCTTTAATCTACTGAGCTATTTGGCAGGCCCTTGAAGTATACTTGAAATGTGTTATAATCCTGTTGAATGAAGTGTACTTCATCCGTGAATGTACTCATTCATTTTATTAATTATTCAGAGGAGAATTTGGAGATCTGTATCTATTTCTTTATTTCTCCTTGCTGTTCTATCTGCTTTTGCTTTATATATTCTGAAGGCCTGTTGTTAGGTACATATGCATCTGAGATGGCTGTATCTTTGTAGGGAATTGGTAATATTGGTAATTAAAATTATTGTTTGATGTTATTGCAAACCACATGATTTTCTCTAGATTAGTGTTTTCATAGTCTGCTGAACTCTGTAAGATGTCCAAAACTGACTAGATTCCACCTCTCTCTAAGGAACATGTATAGAAGGGAGAGAGGATGCATAAACAAACAAATGCAAACTGGTGAGAGATTTGAAAGCAGAATGCAGAATCTGTGGGTTAGACATTGTTTTTTGATTTATGGTTAGTTAAATGGAAAGTCCTGAGCTAACCTAGAAGTTGACAAAAACCATTCTCTTGGTTAATGTTTTCTCTCCATTGGCAAACTTGCTTGATCCAGGACTCCTTATTACCATGCTTTATTTGAGACAAAGCCCACTTATCTCTTTAGATTTCTTTCTGCTTGCCTCAGAAACCACTGCCCTGCAAGCTTCTTTCCTACTGCTTGAGAAAACAGCAGCAAGCCCAGTGACACTGTGATAGCTTTTTGGAGCTGTCAACAGAACTTTATCACAAGCAGGAGGCTTTTCATATTCTGATTGCAGACATTAAAAATTCTTTGTACTGTACTCTGATATTTTAGGTTTCTAATATTTTTCTATTTGGATTCATTTCTTTTAGAAAAGTACCAACAGTTGTATGTACTCAGAAGAACCTTGCTGAATATGAAAACTTGGGAACTTGGAGGAAGACAGGACTTACCAAAGATATAGTAGGCAAAAGGCCACCCAAGGGCTTGACAGATGATGCCACCAAAGAGGATAGCAGTGAAAATTCCCAGTATCATTCCTGCAGAGACAGGGAGTAGGTTGGGAGGCTCTCTACCCCTTCCAACACACGTGTACAGACTGGTAGATGCGTATGGAGTCGCATCACCAGGCCATAGAGAGGAGCACGTTGGAATATAAAGGCTTCAGAGCCGTCATTTAGCTCAAATAGTTTCCTGAAAACCCATTTCATTTGGTTATTTTCCTAATAATATTGCAAGTGACTTTCAAACTTTCTTTTATGTTATTTTGAGTTTTAATTACATGTGTCATATATGCTTATTGTAAAAGTAAACTATAAGGAAAGTCCATTTATCTCACCTGCCCTCTAAATCCATCTCCACTTTCCTTTCAGAAGATAACCACTAGTAACAACACATAATTTATAACTGCATCATGTAAGTGCTTACCTTGTGCTCTCTGCACACACACACACAATATACATCCACACATATACTCATTTTTTTGTAAGTACAATCATGCAATATCTACACAGAACATTAGATTTGTCTATAAATAACACTTTTTATAGCTTTATAGAGTTTGACAACTCTATGACAAAGCATGTTCCATTTTTACAACTTTTTACAATATTGCTGGGGTATTGTAGGTTTCATTTTATAGTTTTAACATTAAATGACCCAAATTATATATATAATAAATATATACATATATTACATATATAGTATATGTTATATAAAAATAACTGCATATATATACATGTATTTATATAATATATATGCAGTTATTTTCCAATATGCAGGATTATAATAATTCTATTGCTTTGAGGCATTCCTTTTTTCTTTTAACAATTGGTCTTATAAGTATTTCCATATCACCGCAGATTCTAACTGCTTCTGAGCATAGATAATAACTACTCATTTATGAATATAAACATAATTTTTGTACAACAGAATAGCAGGTATGGACTTGCTTATCAAAAGCTATGTTCTCTTCAGTTTTGTAAATCCCACTAAATTTTGTAAATCCCACTAAATTATCTTGCTGAAAAGCTGCCAACAGATATCCTCTCCCTCATCTCCCTTATGACATTAATATCCTAATATGCTTCTAGTTTTAAAATCTTTTTCCAGTATGAATGAAAAGGTAGCAGTTTAGTTTCCTCTTTTATAGTGAAATTGGATGTTTCTCCCATGTTTACTTATGAAGTTTGTTTCTTTTGTAAACTGCTGATCCTTGTTTCTTTCAGGTTTTGTTGCCCATTTATCTTTGTTTCTGCCTACAGAACCTTCCTGGACTATGAATAACCATCTGGCTGGCTGTGGTTCTTCCATTTGGACTTTGCTTGTCTTTATAATGTCCATCTTGATGCTTCTCTATAATGACCTCTAGGTTTATTCTTTTGCTTAGGGTTTTCCCCTATTATTCTATGTAAATAGTGGTTTCTTACTTTTTCTTTCTGATTTATATAGGCTCTTTATTTAAACTGTAGCTTGTGTTATATCTTTTAAGCACTAGTAATCCAATTTTCCCTTGAGATAATAGAGACAATGGAAAGTTAAATAATGTATCAAAGGTCACAGAGCTAATAACAAAGGAAGGCAGTGTTTGAAGGGGTGTCACCTGATGCTGGGGCACACATGGACAAGATGGAATCCAACATTTTTCCACCAGCAGGCTTATCTAGTCTGCGCTTTTCCCTGGACTCTGCGCTTTGATGACCGTGGGGGACAGATCCCTGTGTGCATTCAAGCAAGGTCTTTTGTGGTCTCTGGTCTCATTCAGTCTACCTCAGGCGTAGATTATGGTCTCCCTCCTCCATCTTCACTCCCTTCCTTGTGTCTAGGCCCCTGGCCATCCACATGCAATTCTTATAGGTCAAAACAAAAGTAAAATATAGGTTCTGGTGTCCTTTTTCATAAAAGAGTGATTCTAGGCAATAATAATGTATTCTATGTTACAAAAATGCTAGAAGAAAGGGTTTTGAAAATTTTCACCAAAAGTAAATGGTAAATATTTGAGGAAACAGATATGGCTGGCTAGTTGGAACATTATACAATGTTTACCTGTATTGGGACATCATACAGTACCATTAATATGTATAATTCTTATATGACAATTAAAAGATAAAATATTAAAATTAAAATGTTCACTATTCAAAAGTAAAAAATTCTACCTCCTCATAATGCCACCTATGTATTTGACATTTCTTCATTCCCCTTTGGGACAACACTTTTCAAAAGGTTGAGTCCCTGGGCACTCAATAGTTATATGAGACATTCAGTTGGTCGTGTACTAAAAAACTGCTGAAACTCGACTGTGCTCTTTTCTGCCTAACCCTAAACTCAGTGAGTCCGCATGAATTCCTTGACACTGGGCACGGTGGGAGTGCCTGGCACACCGAACTTGATCACCACTATCGATCAGTGTTTTGACTCCCAGAGAGGAGTTTCAAAGGCTTCCTTGTTTTTGGTCAGGGACCTCATGGAAAGCCACACAAACCTGGCTCAGAAAGCATAGAGACCATGGCTACCTCAGTGTTCAATAGAGGGCCACTGGAAAAGTCTACCAAGTGGTTCTGGGCCTTCTCAGCAGGTTACATGGGTAGACAGGATCACTTAGTCCATAAAATTGGAAAAGGAGTCCCCAGAAATGTACCTACTCTCAAGAGAAAGACCCATATACTGTAGCCTCTAAGACAGAATACATACATACATATGGTGCTAGTATTTGCTAGCACCATACTGCCAATTAAGTCTTCAGGAAGAATTACTTCAGCCACCCAAGGAGGATGCCAGTTCTGCCTCCATGTGCTCAGCTACATGAGTCACCTACCAACAGTGAAATGCTTTCATGAGCCGAGCGGTGGCCACCATAATCATCCCTCTTTCCCTCATAGGGCAAACGTGCGTCCTGGATACCTGATGCTTTTCTGCAATGGACCTCTTGCTCCAGCTCCAGCTCTGGTTCTCAGTGGGAAGCCCAGGGAGCAGGAAGACACAGAAAAGGTGTATGGACACTGGAGAGCACTGGGCATATTTAGTTCAAGTCATGCAGTCCTTTGCTTGCTTGTATCCTATTTTCATAGGTTAATTTATACCATTTGCCTCCTTTCATTTCTCATTATGTTTGAATTTAGTCTAACAGATTTTGCAATTATAGCATCTAATTTATCTCAAGACAGAATATGCCTATTTCATAGTTTTGGGGATAGTGTGCCTGATGTACAGTGTATCTATACAAGCATGTTTCTCCTTATAGCAGCACATGCCACCTAACCCTTACAAGGCATCGGACAAATTTCCCTGAGCCTAGACAGCCACTCTTCATTCATTATGTGTATTTCTCATGTTTATCTATATTGTCTCATGCAGCTATACTTCATTTTCACTTTTGCAGGAAGCATTAGATTAAAGGTATTTAGGTCATCACTTCCCAACCTCTCCATCACCTATTAGACTGTTTGGTCTTAGTCTTCTACCCTTGAGTTATTAAGCTGTTTAAGTGGCTGAAAAGTTTCCTACCCCTAAGAGGTATGCTGATGCAGGATGTATTCTGTCTTAGAGGCTACAGTATATCAGTATATGGGTCTTTCTGTTGAGAGTAGGTACCTTTCTGGGGACTCCTTTTCCAACTTTATAGACTAAGTGATCCTGTCTACCCATGTAGCCCGCTGAGAAGGCCTGGAACCACTTGGTAGACTTTTCCAGTGGCCCTCTATTGAACACTGAGGTAGCCATGGTCTTTATGCTTTCTGAGCCAGGTTTGTGTGGCTTTCCATGAGGTCCCTGACCAAAGACAAGGAAACCTTTGAAATTCAGACCCCTGAGATTCTTCTACATACTTAAGTGACCTATTCTGTTTGTTCAATGACTATACAGTAAGAAGGGAAAGGAATGGAAATCACTGTTTCTTTAAGCTCACTGTCTTCTTTCCAAAACTTATTAACTTTCCTTCTGTGCTTTCTATCTTGGCTTTTCTTGTAGTGTATTCTATGATAAGCTCCTAGGGTAATAACTGAACTCTCCAGGTTGGGGCCTATCTTCCTTTATCAATGAACACAAACACTGATAAGAGAGATTAATCCTCTCAGGATTATGAGAGGCTTTAGATAGGCTGGCTGTTGTGAGAAATATATCTATCTTGCTTTTTGGGTTTGAAGAGTCGTTGGCTCTCTTGTCCCTGTCCAGTTACCCAGAGATTTGTCCTTCATTGTCTTACCTAGCACTAGCTTTGTGGTTGGTTAACTGCATACTGTCCAGTTCTTACCCTTGCTGAGTATAATTTAGACTTCCTCCTCTAGCATGCTTGTTCTGGACACACTGCACTGATAGTTAAATTACCAGGAAATAAATCCTCAGGATAATCAAGAACTATTTCGGAGAGGATCACATTGACTAGTGGTATAAATGCTGATGTGTCACAGAAACTAATACAAACACGAAGCTGCACAAACGCAAGAAAAAACAAGGATGAAAGCCATCATAGTCATTCTATTTATGACTCATAATTCAGATGTTATAAACCAATCAATTTAACTATGTTAAAGTTTTCTTTAAAGTGTGAAAATCATAAACAAAATCACGCATAAATGACAAACTAGAAAAGGAGCTTAAAGTCCTGTCACCAACAAGAGATAGTCTCTATACTTTAAATAAATATTTCATTGATATCAAGCAGAAGATGAAGAACCACATAAAAGAAGAGTCATCACAGAGCCCAGCGGGAGACTGATGGGTTGCCTGGCCCAGGGCAATTACGTATTTACCTGATAAAGAAATGCTGCAGAGTCTGCTTCGTTCATGTGGAGGAGCCCAATTTTGCCACAGTGCTAAGTGACCCCCAAATCCTGAGCCCTGAAATAAAAATGGTTAGAGATCTTGACATGTGTTGCTAAGTAAAAATTCATATTCAGCAGATTTAGAAAGTATTGGCTACCTGGGTGAGACCTTGGACTATCCGAGTGGCAATGAGGAAAGGTAGTCCAATATTAGCAGTCAGAGGGATGCAGAGAGTGAGAAGTGATGATCCCAGTAAAGCGACACCAGCTACTTTCCTCGCTCCCCATCTCCCTGCCAGGTATCCTCCCAGGGCCATTGTCACCAGGATGCCATAGTTGATGGAACTGAAGAGTACGCCTTGGGTCTGAGGACTCCAGTCATACACAGGGGCCTGGAGAAACAGAAAAATGCTGTAGTAAACTGTATACAGAAGGGCCCTTCCAGATCCCAAGAAGCTTTTTTGGATCTTTTGCTTGAGAAAAATCAGTATTGGCTCAATTAAAAATTGTGAATATAGGAACCTATGAAGAAAAAAATATCCAAACAAATCAGTAGCAAACAAAGAAGAGACCAAATTTAAATCTGGTATCGCTTACCTTTGTAGGTGGGGCTTTCTCTGGGCCATCTGGTAAGCCTACCAGGAGAGCCTCGGCAGAGCTGTTGGCCTGGGCCTGGTAGTCTGTGCTATTGACCATGGCGACCATGGTGATGGTCAGGAGGGCATTCTGTGCAGTCAGCATGAAGTTGAAGAGGTGTGCAACAAAGGCTATTCCGTAGCGAACGGAACAAAAGCTTGGGACTGCAAATATGATACCATATTAAGTGTTCTCTTTATTAATCCAACTTTAATTCTTTACAAGCTGTCATACAGGAAGTACTGGAGACCATCACTGGATGACTCGAGTGGCACTTTGATTGGTTTCAGGAAAAGAAGATGCCAAAGGAGAAGATTACTAAATTGAAATGAAAGACATTTTATACCACAGCCTTCCAGAGTTCTGACTCACTCTGGAGCACTCTGTCCATCCTGTAATTCTTTTGCTAAAAAATGTATTTATTTATTTATTTGGTATAGGATCTCACTCAGCTCAGATTCGTAGTGATCCTCCCTCCTGTCTCAACCTCCCCAGCACTGTGATTACAGGCATACACCACTACACCTGGTTTCAATGGCCAGCATGGCATGCAGTACTAGCGATCAAATCCAGATCCTTGTGCTTACCAGGTAGGCAATTAGACCGCTAAGCTATCTCCCCCATTCCTGTCCTATAGTTTTGCCTCACCCTTTCCCTACTTACTGTTCTATAGGATTGGTGAAACAAAACAAAAAAACAAATATGAAATCTATATTGAAAATAAATATACACACATAGGTATGTACATATATCATTTCTTTCCTTGTGTTTCTGCCCTGGCTCACTCTAGTGTCCACACTACACATCCGTCTGGCTCATTGAACAGGCCAAATGCTCTCCCTCTATTTGCAGCCCTTCCTGCTGCTTGTTTCTTCTCTGCTCTGTGCTCCCTGCCCCCACCCCTCCCCCTCAGCTGCCTGGCTAATTCTCTGGTGCATCATGAAGGACTTTGACCTTGTTTCATTTATGTTCAGCATAGTGTTGGCATCTTTTAATTATTATGACTTGGTGTTCTGCATTGTGTTTTGTGTCCCTTTCTCGAAAGTGGATTCCACTAACCAGAGTTACATCTTGTATTTGCTATCCTGGGAACTGTAAGTATTTGTTCAGCAATTGATTGGAAGCATCAACTTTGGACTTCAGGGCATGGCTTAGAAGGGTCAGTCCAGATCCCTGCTGCCTCCTGAACTGAACGTGTTCACCCATCTCGTATAGACTTCAGAATGTGGTGAGCCACAATCTCTCAAGGTGTTGCCTCAAACTCGTTAATCTATGTCCTTTTTCTTTCCACAAAAAGAAAAGTAAATAAAGGAGAGAGAATTCCAAAGAGCTACTTTGTCCAAAGTCCTTTTTATAAAGGAATCTTGACCAGCTGAATGTGTTTGCTCTGGTCTGTGTAAAACCCTGCAGCAGCCTCCCTTCCCCTGCTGGCTGTGTTGTGCAGGCGTGGCTTCCACTCTGCATAATGCTTGAAGGCCCCCTAAGGGGCTGAGAAGAAGGCTAACCTTCAGAACTGTGACAAAATTTCATCACATCTGATCACACTCTGCAAAGCTCAGTTTCTAAATGAATCTACCCTTTAATTTCAACCATAAATGCTGATTTTCCTGAGTTTTGTATTCTTTGGACAAAG
This sequence comes from Ctenomys sociabilis, assembly GCA_004027165.1. Taxonomy (NCBI): domain Eukaryota; kingdom Metazoa; phylum Chordata; class Mammalia; order Rodentia; family Ctenomyidae; genus Ctenomys; species Ctenomys sociabilis. The sequence goes on along the minus strand of PVKA01013492.1, from coordinate 23,783 downwards.
CAGCCAGGATCTTGGAAAGGAGGCATGAAGTTTCTACTTTGAGACTGTCATCTCTCCTGGACCTGAAAATACAAATTATTTGAATGCCTTGTTCATTTCATCTTCTATTGTGTTTTTTAAACTATATTTTCTCATAGTTGGCAGTTATCAATTTCTCTAACGTGGCAATTATTTCAAGGGTTTAATCTCAATGTTTAAATGAAAGTTCATCTTTAACTCCTGAAGACATGAGTAGAATTACCACCTATGGCAACAAACAAGTCCCTTAAGGCTCAAGTTACATTTCATTAAATTTATGAAATCTGAGTAATTTGCAGGCAATGGGGAGCTACTAAAGAGTTTATATAGCAACGACTGACCACTCAACTGTGACCTTAGTGAGACCCAGCCATGCCTGAGACTGAGCCATCGAAATTGTGAGGTAAGAAATGTGTGTTGTTTGTGGCTACTGTATTTGTGATAATATGTTTAGAAGGTTAAAAAAAGAATCCAGTGGCAAAAGGTAATAAAGACTACTTGAATGTGTAATAATTATACAAGGTAAACATTGAAAGATTTGAAATTTACCACAAGAATAAATTAATAAAACCTCTTCATACTGAGAAAAAAGAACAAGCGAAAGAATCCAATGAATGCAACAAAAACATGGAAAAGAATTATGCAATATGTAGAGGATGCTGGGGGACACAGCTAGTTTATCTATTAAGTAGTTCTGGGAAAACTGGTTTAAATTAAAAGAAAATCTAGATATAAGGTAGAAAACTTGTTTTTCATCAAACTGAAGATGTTATTGATGATCAGACATTGCATCTTCTTTTTTATTATTTTTTAGAGAATATCAAATTAGTAAAAAAGCATTAGAAATGATACAAAATTTTGTTAAACAAAGTAATACAAATTCAACAGTGATTGCTGTATTGCATGATGTTATCTTCAAATTAGTTGGCCAGGTTGCCAGATATAGAAGTACAAAATTGGTTAAAAAAACCAACCACAACAAAAAAGTTATAAAAAATTAAAAAGAAAAATAAGAATAAAATAAAAACATTTAAGCGTCCACTGCTGTTTTTAAAAGACCAGTAGAAATTGGCAGCACAATTATCTATATTATCCTACCCCAAGATTTTCACTCATACTCCTTTCCAGTTTACTGGATAGAAATCCCATATTTCTAAAAATTTTGAAATTAACCTTGATTTCTTTCTTTCACACCCAACAGTTTGTCTGTCTGCAACATTCTATTGTCCTTGCATTTAGAATTCACATTTATCCCAACACTGCTCCAGGGCCACTGCTCTTGTGGTCTTAGGGCTTCTTCCTTGCCGTTCTAGCTATCCACATCTCCTGTCTGGAAGTTTGCTCTTGTGGACAAGTTGGTTTCTTGCTTCCTTCTGTTCCTAAAATGGCAGCTGTAGTATCCTCACACCATAAATCAAATTATCCCCTCTTTTGCTCCACATCCTCACATGGCTTTATTTTTGTTCAAATTAAAAAACAAACCTCATACCAGTAGCCCCTGGAAATAAGGCATTTATACCTTTGCCTCAGATTTTTTTTATTTTAAATCCTGCAGAAAGAACCCAAATGTATCGAAGTGTTACATGAAGGAAAGTTTTTAGGGAAAAAAGAGTAATATCCTCTTAATACACATCATATAATATCTGTCTTATGTATTTCATATACATATAATAGCCAACCAGTATACATATTTCCTATGTAAGTAATAACCAAGTAGCAATAAAATGACTTAAATGCCCACTTACAGAAGTATTTTTCTGATAAATAAAACTTTTTTTTTTTATGTATTGCTACAGGGTTAATAAGGTCTCACTACACAGATTGGACTCTTAGGATCCTCCTTTTCAGCTCCCCAAGTGCTAGGATTACAGGCTCATACCACCATATCCAGTCTTGGTAAATAATACTTTAACAATTGGGTTTGTTGCAATATCATATGATTTCAAGAATGTTTTTTAATGTTATAAAGTATTGTGGCAAAACACATGGCAAATTAAAAAAATATAACATATAAACATGTATATCAAATACATGCAATAAAAAACTATAATAGTTGAATTAAATTTTATGGAAATCTTCCATTTCTGAATATGGAAGTTTCTGTACTTAGTTTTCCTTACTTTACTTAAGCAACACAATTAAACTTAAAATATGTGTAGATACTACACAGAAAACAACACCAGATATTGCCAACTTTTTAGCAGTTGTTGAGAAGATAAATGCATATGGCTAAAGATTAAGAGGTGACTGTCAAAAACAAAAAAATTAGAATAGCAGTATTTTCCTCATATATTTACATTAATATTATTGAGTTTGCGAAAAGTAATTAATCAACTTAAAATTAAACATTCATTACTTGGTATTAATTCATTATAGAAAAAAAATCACTGTAAAATTTTGTAACCAAGCACATAAAGTCAAGTTTACCTTTCCTGGGAATGTGCTTCTCATCTATTTGCAAATCTTGGGAGAACTCACTGTTGTCTCGTGTGGAACTCAACTCTGTTATCATCGCCATTTTGTTTTTCCTTTCTTGATACCAGTTTCCACCTAACAAGATGATACACAATCCACAGATTTCAGTCAAAAGCAAAAGACTCCTTTGAAGCATTTCAACAGTGGGTACCATGCAACAAAATCTGCCCCGTGGCCTCTGAGGCCCAGGGTGGGTGGCTCGTGCCCACCGCTTGACTCAACACAGCAGGAGTACTGTTCCTAAGGTTCAGAAATACTTGCTCTGCAGGAGTCAGAGTGTTCCCTGGTGCCAGTGCAACAGCTCAAGCCTTGAAGCCAGGCACACCCAAGTTCAAATCCAGACCCATGATTTACCTCTTAGGCCAGCTATGACTAGGGACACTTCTGCATTCTTCAGTTTTCTCTGTTGTGAACAGCAAAAACAACAAGAACTTCTTCACAAAGCAATAAGGCTGAACTAGAGCTCACGCTTCCAGCACAGTGCTAAATAGTAAAGGACAGCAATGTAACTACCACAGATGTGAGTCACCTCAGAGCTGTGCTTGTGGTAACCCCCCTCCAGTACCCAAGGAGCTGGTTTCTAATGCCGAGGGGCTCCCATCTCACCTGCTGATAGCTGGGGGCCAACTTTGCATAGTGAGATAATTTACAGTATAAATCCCACATGGTTATGGATCAGAGATTGACAATATGACTACAGAAATCTAGAAATAACTAGGATGGAGATCTCAACCTTTCTTCATATAAGAGAACTAAGAAAAAGAGTCATTATCCTTCTGTAATATTAAGATCTTTAATGCTGAAGGAGATTCCTAGGCTTGCCATGTGTAGAATTCCAATTTTCATGCTAGGTTAAACACTCAGTTCATTAAACTGATGAGCCTGTCAAAGCTTCCTTGTGTCTTTGCAGAACACCTTCCCATCCATACTTCTGCATCTCTCCCACACTGGCAGCTAATGGCCTGCTTTTTTTGTCATGAAAAGTGACTAACACTTCCTAGAGATTTTATAGGGAGGAGAACCATGTGGCACGTGCTCTCTTTTCTCCTGGTTTATTTCACTTTGTACAGTTATTCTGAGATTATCTGTGCTGTCTATCTGAACAGCCCATTTATTTCCAGTGCTGCACAGCATTCCATTGTGTGATTATTATCACTTTGCCTTCTGATGACAAGTGACCTTGTCTGCAGGTTTTGACACTTACAAATTAAGCTGCTTGGAACATTCAAGTATAAGTCTATATACAGACATGTGCCTTCATTCTTTTAAGTGGATCCCTGGGAGTGGAATGTCAGGATTGAATAACAAGTGCATGTTTAATTTCCTAGCAAATGACACATTATCTTTCAAAGTGGTTGCACCATTCTATATTCGCCCCAGTAGCATCCAAGAACTTCCAGATCCTTATGTACTCACTCAGTTGATAACATCAGCCTTACATTGTAGACATTCCACAGGAAAGCGGTCATAGTTTGTCATGGTGTTAGCTGCATTTCTCTAATGAGGTTGAGTATATTTTAACAGAATGACTTGCCATGACAGTATCTTTTTAAGGGAAATAACTCTTTAAATCCTGTCATTTTCTAATTCCATGATGTAGCCAAGTTATCTTTAAAACAGGGGTTTTGTTTCTTGGTAAATTACTCTGATTCTAGAGTCAAAGACTAGAGGGGAGATGTCTGAGCAAATGACAATGATATGGCCATGCACAGGCCAGGTCTGCTGTGCCCTGGTTTTCTAGTGCTATCTGGCCATGCTGAACAGGAACATGTAGTCACTGCAAAGAGTTTTTCCCTTGGAGTAAGGATTGTTCTCACTTTCATCCCTCTGCGGCTGGAGGGATTTACTACTTCCCTACCAGGGGGCAGCTCTCCTTGGACTCAGCACTCTAGAGGTCTAATTTGAGCTCTGAATCCACTCCATAACTATCCCTGAATAAGAAGCAATGAGAGTTGTCTAGAACTATAGTTATTTCAGAAGCAGCAGCCTCTGCATTCTTGATTCTTGGTCCTATGAGGGAGAGACTGAAAGATCAACAATGGGCTGACAAGAGTGTTTGGTGAGACCCTGACAATTGGCTGAGGCTCTTACAGCTTGGCCTCATGATGTTATGAAGGGAGTGGTGTTTCTGTTGTAAAGACAGTCTGCTTGGAGGGCTTGGGTGAAACTGAAGGATACAAGCTGCCTCAAGTACAAAAGAAAAAAAGGTAGTCTGCTTGGTTAAGGCTGTAAATACTCTTTTATGAAACTCACAAGAAGTAGGGATTTTTTTTTGTATTTTAGGGAAGGCTCTACAGGGTGTTCAGGGTCTCACTACTAGATTGGACTTGTAGTGATCCACCTGTTCACAGCCTCCCAAGAGCTGGGATTACAGGTGCATGCCACCATGCCTGTCTCAAGAAGTAGAGATTTTTAAAGTCCCTTTTTATTGGCTCTAAATCATAGAAAAGGGAAAAAATACAGTATCTGGCAGGGAGAACATAAATAAAATTTGTAGGTCAAAATGTCACCCTGCAACGGCTGTGTCTGAGTTCACAAATAAGGTCCATGTGCTTTAGTACACCCTATTTTAGCAGCCCATAGTGGGAACTGGAGGCTCTGAATCCTGCGAATAATCAACACTGAATAGATTCTTAGGTCTTCTCTGCTTTGACTTTTTGATGAGGCTATGCAAGACCCATTCATTGTTTCAATGAAATTCAGTCATTTCTGGATGGGAAGGTGGCTGGATTTTCCTAGGAAAAGTTCAAGTAGGAGTGCTAAACAGAAAATGAAATGAGCAAACATACGTTTCCAGGAATGCTATTACGTTAGACAACAAAATGCGCACGTTGATGAAGGCCTCGCAGATGTAGATCACGCGAGAAGCTCAGCGTGGCTCCCCCAGAGAGTGCAGCACGCTGTATGGCTGCAGCTGTGTGGAGCCCGGCCACAAGAGGTTGTTTAGTTATAAATCTTGCAAGATAGCATTTGAAAAACAGCCATTATTAACAAAATTATATAAATGTAAAATCCAGTAAGTTCTATTTTAAAAAATGTTGAAAACATAATTTCATAATTTCTCTACTGCGAGCTCTGTCTTGGACATTGTTTCCCTCTTATATCTATATGGTGAGAACACTGAATGAAAGCTGCTATAGGTGGGTACAGTCATGAATCTCTGAATCCCAGACACACGAGGAGGCAGAGGAGGCAGGAGATAGTAATTTCAAATCCAGCCTGGGCAATTTTGTAAGACTTTCTCAAAATTTTAAAAAAAGGGCTCTGTATGAAAGCTCTGAATTCATTCTCAACTATTTTAAAGCAAGCAAGCAAACAAACAAATAAGCAGACAAAGTGTTCTATGGCATATCTCTCCTCAGCCTGAAATTCATTGATGTTATGTTTCATTTTATTTTTATTTATTTATTTTTGCAGAACCGGGAATTGAACTCAGGCCCTTACACTTACCAGGGAAGCTGTTATTCCACTGAGCCATCTCCCCAGCCCCCTCATAGCTGGAAATTATCCATGGCAGATATTTTTTTCAGTTATTTATTTATTTGGTACAGGGTCTCACTGCATTGCCAGAGTCATAGTGATCCTCCGGTCTCAGTGTCCTCAGCACTGCTATTATAGGTGTGCACCATCACAATCAGTTTTGGTGGCTGGCTTGGCGTGGGGCCAGCATGGCACGCTGTATGAAGGATTAAATCCGGGTGCTTGCCCTTGCCAGGCAGGTGCGTAGACTGTTGAGCTGTCTCCCCAGCCTTTTTTGTACTATTTAACAGCAAAAACATTAGCAAAGGCTACCCTCGCACTCCACTTATTGTATTACTGACTTCTTGTACTTATTAATATCTGTGGCAGACGGCAGTAAAGAGGTGATGGACACCCCACGTGTGCAGCTCTGAATCACCTCCTATTTGCTTTTTCTGGCAGGATCTGACCTCTCCTTCTAGGCACAGGCACCCTCACTGAGGCAACAGTTCTCTCCCCAGCCCTGCCTCTGCTGCTGGGGCTTCCACTCACCAGCCTGATCGCCCACTGGTGCATGTGAGCCTAGCACTCTGTTTGTCCCACTGAGCTTCCCATTTGTCTCTTGCTTTGTAAAGGTAGCCTTCACTGCTGCCCAAGGCCTTGGGTGGTAACTGCCTCCTGCACACGGACATCCCGAGCACCACACACCAGCACCTGTTTACGCCAAGGGAACTGATTTATTCCACCTTTTTCTGCCAGCAGGTCTCCCTGTGACGGGCACTGCCTGCCACATTAACCTAAAAACATCACATGGCCTTGATACTCTGGATTCTATGTGTGGGTGACCCTCCCCACAGCCCAATGTTGGATCTGTGATTAGGGGAAGGAGAGGTAACCCACAGGGCAATTTCAGACCATCTTCTGCTGAAGCGATGAACAGACAAGCTCAAGTGCCACACACACGGTACATGCAATTTCCACACCTCTTACGGAGTTATTTCCAATCTGATAATCTTCCTTTTCCCTTGGCTCTACCCTGAGAGACTCCTTCCCATTTTAAAACCTCTTTTTTTTTTTTTTTTTTTTTCTTTGTTCCACCATTATTGCAGGGAACTGTTCTGGTTTAGGTGAGAGACTCTGTGGACCACCCTGAGAAGTTTCTGGCTCAATGTAATGTTCATGAAGAAATTGGATACAGCTATGAGGTTACAAATGCAGTTAAAAAGTTGGGCCTTTTGGCTGAGGATTAACAGACTGCTTGTCTAGGCTACACTTAATTTTATCCCCAGTCCTGCAGTGAGTGGGGCTGGGCAAAAATGGAGGTTGGTGGAAGTTGCCCCTTCTATGTTCCAGCACTCAGTTCTCTCCCTGAGTATAGCTTTCTTCCCTCTGCTCAGCCTGTTGTCTTCTGGTGGCCCTGGCCACTGCTGGATTCCCTTACTTCTCCTATCTGTCATCATTTTGATATGGCTCAATTTCACTCTGTCCCACTAATTCTTGGTTCCAGCTTCTTTTTCTAGATGCTGTCCTGGATGAGAGCCGCACTTGCCTTGTGCCAAAGCTCTGCCCACTGGTCAATGTGGCCAGGGATCTAGGGCAATGGCAGTAACCAGGTTGCTGTAATAGATCTGTCCAGGAGGAAGCCCGTATAGCCTTCTAGTGGTGCAATGCAGGTCCACCCAGAGACACAGCTGGGGCTGATGATCCTTTCTAATCCAGGTGTTTCCTCACCACTCTCCTACAGCCTCTGGAGTGCCCCACCAGCTGTCGGCATGTTACAATAATTACAGTCCCTGCAGCCTTCATTAACCTCAAATAAAGATATTACTGTATTCTTTTTTTTTTTTTTTTTTTTTTTTTTTTTTTTTTTTTTTTTTTTTTTTTTTTTTTTTTTTTTTTTTTTTTTTTTTTTGCAGAACCGGGGATTGAACTCAGGCCCTTGCATTTGCCAGGAAAGCACTTATTCTACTGAGCCATCTCTCTGGCCCACTGTATTCTTTTAGGTCATCCAGTTTGGAAATAAATGAACTCATATTCTTTTCACAAGGCAGTTTGATTCCCCAAATTTCCAAACATACCCTACAGTGCCTGCTTCTTAGAAATCCCTCCCCCAGCTGGTACTGCCTCCGCTAGTTATTGTCAACATTCAGGAAGACCAGGATGTAAATGCCCAGCTCTAGGCTGCCCATTTTCTTTCATCACCCTTGTTGACTTGGGCTTTTGCAATCTCACTCACATTTTAATCATTTCTATCAACGTAAGAAAGCTGGGCTTCAGAGAGGAGTCTATAAAAAGTGACAGCTGCTCCACAGAAAGTACCCTTAGAGGTCTTCGTATTATTGAGATAAATCACTCACCTACTCAGTGTCTGAGGAGGGACTTCCAGTAGGATCCTGTGTTTCTTTTAGCTTGTTCCCCTCAACTTCTTGCCAGCAGATGCCAGAGGTTTGGCTACTTCCAGGCTTGAGTAATCATTAATAAAAGGCATCAAACTAGAGGCTGCTGTCCAAAGGGCTTCTCCGTAGGTGGAATCCGAGTAGAAATGCCACGGAGCCCTTCCTGACTCTGCAGCTCCTCCTGCTTTTCTGCTACTGGGAAGTCTCAGCCCCTCCCGTGGGGGCCCCTTGGCAAAGTAGAGGAACCCTCTGGATTGCACACCTGCAGGCAGTTGTGCTGTCTTTAATGTCTTCCACTCAGTCTTAGAAAGACTGACAAAAGAGAGATTAATTAGAATTAAACACAATGATTTATTGTTTTTGTGTCTTATCCCTTTCAGTGTTATTGTCTCCATGTTCTTTGATATCTTGGTTTTCTGCTTTGAAATATAAGAATTATACCGATGGATTTCATTCACTCTGTTGCTTTTCCTTTCCAAGATTCTTTTCTTCATTCTTAACTAAGATGAACAAAATAAACAGAAACAGAGGCTCACAAAAAGTCAGTATTCTGCCATTAGTATATTGTCAGTATTCTCGAGGTCTGTTCTTTTTGTTGCTTATTTACTTACTTTAAAAGTTAATTTCATGTTCTCTGAAAGGCCTGGGCTTATAACCCAGACCCTCTCTGCCGTGTGATCCTTGTTTTGCTTTTGATCTGAAGTTTAACCACACCTATGGGGACTGTGTGGGGAGTGTAAACCGCAGCTCACACTTTGACTGAGACAGAGCACTGGCTAGTAGCTATCACTCTGATCAACAGTGCAGAGCATAAGGCTGGCTCTTAAAGAACGAGAGCTCTGTGGAACACTTGTGTGCAACAACCACAATTCTTTCAAGTAAGCATTACTATCTTCCTTGTATGAAAAAAGAAAAACATTACTGCAATCTGCACTTTGAGAATTTCAGAGTGGAAAAGTTAACTGGCAGTGTGCAAGGCTTTCATTTTCTCCTGTAGTGGACTTTTTCCTTGAAAAACAAATTTTCTTCTGTAGTACTTGAGCTTGAATCCAGAACTGTCTCACTGACTTGCCTTCCTAGCTCTTTGTAAATTTTATTTTTTAAAGCAGAGGCTCGCTAAGTTGCAGTCTTCCTGCCTCAGCCTCTGGTAGTGCCGAGACTGCAGACACTTTGCCGCCAATGCGTTTTTGCTGAGTCATTTTTAAAGGACTCTGGACCATGGGATAAATAATCAACATTAGAATTAGAATATTTCTAACCTTAAATTAAGTACATCAGAACACATGAGTTTTGCAATTTAATTTTTAACTTTATTTTTAAATACTCGCTCATTTTCGCCATTTGACCTGAACATATTCTAGTTGCCTGACTTGAAGAAAAAGTAAGCTTAAGATGTCACTGTTCTGAAAAAATAATTCAGCTGTCTTTCATCTCTGATTAGTTTTTAAATACTTATGAAAGATTTCCTTAGCATAGATTGTGAGTTTTATCTTTTTAAAAAAGTTTCTGCTTTCTTTTGAAAGACATTGATTTTCATTTTTAAAATTAAGTTTAATTTTACTATATGTATATGATTATATATATATATATATATATATATATATATATATATATACATACATATATCTCACATTCATCATAGGGCATTTATACCTGCATTATGATGTATCTTACATTGATCTTTATTGTAGTCAGGGTTTATAAGATAAATAATTTAGTACAGGGCATATGATTTATAGGAATTACTTTTTTTTTTTTAACCAGGGTTTGAACTCAGGCCCTTGCACTTGCCAGGGAAGCGCTTATTCTACTGAGCCACCTCCCTGGTCCCAGAGGATTTATAGGATTATTTTACAATATTCACCCAAAAAGTCAAATGCAAGAGTGCAGGTGATCTGTCCACACACTAGAGACCCAAAGGATCCAGCTGAGGCCTGGATCACACAGCAGTGTCCTAACAATGCCCCCACGAGTCCAGCAGGAGGCCTAGAGTCTGCAACAATGCCTCATGGGAATTGTTATCAAGGATCTGCCCTGGAGAGGGTCAAAGGTAAGTGGCAGGAGCTGGAAAGTCAGCATCATTGAGGTGAAGGATCTGTGCCAGTGGGCTGAGAGGTCTGCACCAGAGCTGGGAAGTGATACTCAAAGTAAGGACCAGAGCTCCCCTGAAAGAACTGCAGCGATCTTCAGAAACAGCAAGGTCATCAGTTCCTCCAGTGAGAATAGATGAGCTCTTACCAGGAAAACAAGGACAACTTTCTCCAGGGCAGTCAACAGCACATTATCTTCCTTTCTAGTTCTGCTGTCATGCTGTTGGCAACAATCATCAGGGGGCTTTCCATACCTGGGACCATTCTGATTGAATTCCGCTGTGTGTTATAAATTGCCCATTAGTTAATCAACCACAATCTTAATTTAAAAAATTTTTTTTTCATTTAATGAGAAGAAAGATAAAATAGCAATAAAACACTTTCAAAACAGGTTAGTGGAACATTTAGAATAATTAATACATTGTATATTATCTTTGTAGTAGTTAATCAGAGGACAAGATGCAGACATGATATCTTTTCTAAACAATATTAGTACATGGAACAGGTATCTTCCAACAATTGTTGGTATGCTAGACTTTAAATCCCTATAGAATGTGAAAAATAAAAATAAAAGTAAAATAAAATAAACAATTACACATTTTTGCATAGAAATTTAGAAAACTAACCATATACAACATTGTGGCAAGATAGTCCTATTACATTGTTTCCTGTCTCTTGTTTTCTTTTATTATGTTTTTTAAAAAATAGAAACATTTATTTGAGAGAGAGTATAACATCAGTAGATATGACATTAGAAGCAGTACACAGTTAGAAGATCAGAATGACAGGCATTCCAAGCATGGTCCTAGTATTACACATTGCTATCCTCAGTGTGGAAAAATACCTGTTCCATGTTATGTCTAAGGCATTTGATAGTCAGATGGAAAGTGATGTTAAGTCCAAATGCTTATGTTATAAGTTAATAATGTCATCAAGCTTCTCTTCTGGGGGGTTAACAACTTAAGTCTGAAGACCACAAAATTAGAGAAAAAGAAGGGCTAGAAGGATAGCCAGTAATTTGGCCCTAGCCCTTCAAAGTTAGTGAGGACTCACGACATAAGAAAACCTGTACTGTAACACCCTGTAATTCAGTGGTGTCCAAAATTTTCTGTTCAAGGAGATTATGGGGCCATACAGGAAAGGAATCCACAATGCATAGTGTGCCTAAGGAGAGTCACTCGAGAGAAAACATTCTCTCAGGCTTCCACAGAGAGTAAATTGGTCAAGCAATAGCCGTGACTCATCCACATAGCTGACAAAGGATCTACAAACTGCAGTACAGGGTTTCAGGGTAAATTCTGTGGGGATTTGACTGAACTTGTCAGATACAAAAGTTATATTTTTTGTTATATAGGTCTTGTTTTATCTTGGTCTTCATTGCCCATCCAGTATAATCATGTAGTATAAAAAGTAATACCATATTAATATGCTAAGCTGTAAAAGACTCAAGTCAACAACTTCTCTCATTGACAGTTCCACCAATAACTCACTACTATTATGTACTATTGGACTGTACTGGATCACTTTGCTGAATTCATGCACCTACAAGATTTGAATGGCAATGAAACACCCATCTCTGACAAAACTAAACAAAAAGGGGACATATAAATAAAGGTCCATTTTTTTACTGAAAAATATATATCTGTATACACAAAATAGGATAGATATATACTACTTTCTCTTAGTTCTGTGAGAAGAAAGATTTATACTAATAGTTTTAGACATGATATCATGTCTGCATCTTTCACTCTGGATAACTTCCACAGACAACAATATGCAATGTATGAATTATTGTAACTGTCCCACTAACCTGTTTTGAAACTGTCTCATTGCTATTTATTTCTCAATAAAATTAATTTAAAAATAATATTAGCACAAATCTTTCTTCTCAGTGAACTAAGAGAAAGTAGCTATATGCCTATCCTAACTATCTTGTGTATACATATATTTATATTCTTTTTTCATTTTTTTTTTTTACAACAAAGCTGTCCTTTATTTATATTTTTTGCAAAGTTAGTAACACATGACACTAGGTTGCCAGCAACTAATACACAGAACATTTATCTCAGGAGTGAGGTAGTTTGCTTGCTCTAGGCACTGAAGCCAAGTCCCACCTACACACATCTAATCAATTTCCTAGCTTTGTGGTTCACATATCCCTTTTTTCTGTTTTGTTTTGTCAGAGGTGTGTGTTGCACTGAAGTTAGAGAAGCTGTATTTACAGAAATCTTTAAAGGACCTTTTCATACTTGAAGTAGGTCCAAAGTTTGTAGGTACTTGAATTCAGTAAAATAATAGTCCATAATAGTAGTGAGTTATCAGCACACTGGCAATTGTCAGAAGTTATTGACTTGAGCCTTTTAAGTTTAGCATATTAATATGGCATTACTTTTTATACCTCATAATTAATACTTTTCTGCTGGATGATAAAGACCAAGCTAAAACAAGACCTATATAACTAAAAATATAACTTTTTCTCTCTGACAAGGTCAGTCAAATCCCCTAAGGACTTACTTTGGAGCAATCCTTACTACAAGGTATAGTACCTTGCAGATATTTTGTCAGAGTCATCCATCTGCATGAGTCATGGCCATTGCTTGATGAATTTGCTCTCTGTGAAAGCCTGAGAAATTTTTTTCTCTCTAGGTGACTCTCCTTAGGTACACTATGCATCGTCAATCTCTTTACTCTGTGGCCCCATAATCTCCTTTAACAGAAAATTTGAAACACCTCTGAGTTACAGGATATCACAGCAGAGGTTCACTTATGTCCAGAGTCCTCCCTTGAAGGGCTAGAGCCAAAATATTTGCTATACTTTTAGCCCATCTATCTCTCTAATTTTTGTCTGCAAACTTTAGTTGTTAAACATCCAGAAGAGAAGCTTAAGGATATTATTGTCCTCTAATAGAGGCAACTAAGATTAACATCACTATCTATCTGAATATCAAACGCCTTAGACATAGAATGGAACTGCTATTTTTCAACAACCATGCATATTCTAAAATTTAAATCCCTGTAGAATGTTAAAAAATAATTACACATTTTTACACAGAAATTTAGAAATCAAACCATATACAACATTGTAGCAGGACAATCGTGTGACCTTTTTTTCTTGTCTCTTTTTTTTATTACTCTGCCCTCCCTTTATTTTTTTTTTAACAAACATTTACTTTAAAGAGAGTATAGCAACAACTGATATGACATTAGAAGCAGTAGGAATTTAGAAGACCAAAATGACAAGTATTTCAAGCATGGTTTTAGTGTTGCACATTGCTGTTTTCAGTATAGTTGCTTAGTTCACAGATAGCAGCATATAGAGTTAGGGTGAGAATTCTGTCCATTAACTGCTACTTTCAAAAACCTGATGGAAATTCATAGGACTTCATTGCCTTCACCATCATGTTTACACAAATGAATGATCTTTACCCTGCCATATTTACTAACTTTTCTCCTTTCTCTCTTCATTGTTTAATACTTAAGTTCTTTCTTTCCATTTAACTGTGTTACACCTTTAATTTTTATTTCTTCTTTTGAGTCCTTAAATTAGGGAGCCATTACAATATTTACACATGAGGGTCTGGTTTATTTCACTTATGAGTATAGCTTCAAGTTGCATCCATTTACGTATGAAGGCTTCTAGTTTATTTTTCCTTATAGCTGAGTAATACTCCATTGTATAAAAATAGCACATCTTTTCCATCCATTCCTCAGGTGATGGGCATTTTGGCTGTTTCCAAGATTTGGCTATCAGAAATTGTGCTGCCTGTAAATATAGGTGTACATGTATCACTATGATATGATGCTTCCAGTTTTTTTTTTTTTTGGGAAAATTCCTGGAAGGAGGATAGATGATTTGAATGGGATTTCCAGTCCTAGTTTTTTGAGGAGTCTCCACACTGATTTCCATAATGGTTGCACCGGCCTGCATTCCTACCAGCAGTGTAGAAGGCTTCCTTTCTCTCCAGAGCCTCTCCAACATTTGTTGTTGTTCGATTTCTTTATCATAGCGATTCTTTCTGGGGTGAGATGCTACTTCAATGTTGTTTTAATTTACATTGCATGAATGGCTACTGATGTGGAACATTTTTTCATGTATTTATTTGCCTCTTGTATTTCTTCCTCTGAAAAGTTTGTGCTCATCTCAGATGCCCATTTCTGGACTGAGTCTTTAAATTTTAGGGCTTTAATGTTTTGTAGTACTTTATAAATTCTAGATAGAAGATTCTTGTCTGAGTGTTCATTAAGATTGTGTTTCCAAATTTTTGTATTGTCTTTTCACTCTGTTGGTAATTTCCTTTGATGTACAGAAACTTCTCAATGAGAGGAGGTCCCAATTGTTATTTGTTTCAAGTATATCCTGTGCAGTTTGATTTTTGTTCATGAGATGTTTGCCTACCCATATGTCTCCTATATTTCCACATACTTTCTCTTCCAGGAGATTTAGTGTTTCTGTTTTAGTGTTTAAGTCTTCAATCCATTTTGACTTTAGTTTAGTGCATAGTGATAGACCCGGGTCAAGTTTAAGTCTTTGGCATGTAGAGAGCTACTTTTCCAGCACCATTTGTTAAAGAAGCCATCTTTCTTCCAGTAAGCATTTGGCCCCTTTGTCAAAGATAAGATGGCTGAGTGTGTTTGTAGTTGTACCTGCATCTTCTACTATATTGCATTGATCCTCAGGTTCATTTTTTTTTTTGCCAATACCATGCTGATTTTATCACAGTACTTTTGTTATAATTTCATGTCAGGATTGCAATGCCTCCTGCCTTGCCTTTGTTGCCCAGGATTGCCTTTGTTATTCTAAGTTTTTTTTTTTTCTGGTTACAAATAAATTTTAGGAATGATTTCTCTAGGTCTGTGAGATATATTGGTGGTATTTTGATAAGAATTGCATTAAGTCTGTAAGACAAGTTTGGGAGTATGGCCATCTTCACAATGTTGGTTCTTATCCAGGAACAAGGAATATCTTTCTATTTTCTGAAATCCTTTAGGATCTCTTTTTTCAGAGTACTATAATTTTCATTGAATCGATCTTTTATTTATTTAGTTAGATTAATCCCAAGTATTTCATTTTTTGCAGTGCTACTGTAAAAAGGTATTGTTTCTCTAATTTCTCTTTCAGTGTGTTTGTTATCTGTGTAGACGAATGCTACTGACTTTTGGGTATTGACTATGTATCCTGCTAGGATACTGAATTTGTTATTAATTCTAGTAGCTTCTTGGTGGAGTTTTTTTGGTCTTCAAAGTAGAGTATCATGTGATCTGCAAATAGTGATAGTTTACCTCCTTCTTTTTTTTTTTTTTTTTTTTTTTTTTTTGTGGAACCAGGGATTGAACTCAGGCCTTTGCTCTTGCCAGGGAAGAACTTATTCCACTGAGCCATCTCCCTGGTGCCTTACCTTCTTCTTTACCTGTTCCTATTCCTTTTATTTCTCTTTCTTGTCGAATGGCTCTAGCTAGTGATTCCAGAACTACATTGAATAGAAGTAGTGATAGAGGATATCCTTGTCTTGTACTACATCTGAGAGTAAAATATTTCAGTTTTTACCCATTTAGGATTACATTAGCAGTTGGATTGTCACAGATAGTTTTATCAGATTAAGATAGAGGCCAATTACTTCAATTTTCTGTAGGACTGTGATCATGAATGAGTGCTGGACTTTATCAAAAGCCTTTTCTGCATCAATTGAGATGATCATGTCTTTTTTGGATTTGGCTCTATTTATATAGTGTATTACATTTATAGATATGTGTATGTTGAACCATCTTTGCATCCCTGGGATGAATCCTACCTGGTCATGATGTATAATCTTCTTAATAATTTGCTGTATTCTATTTGCTAGGATTTTATCGGGGATTTTTGCCTCAATATTCATGAGTGAGATTGGCCTATAGTTCTCCTTTTTAGTTGAATCTTTCTCTGATTTTTGTTTGAGTATGATACCTGCCTCCAGAAATGATTTTGAGAGTATTGCTTCCTTTTCAGTTTCATTGAAGAGTTTGAAGAGCATTGGGATTACATTTTCCATAAATTTCTTGCAGCATTCAGCTGTGCATCCATAAGGACCTGGGTTTTTTTTGTCTGTAAGTTTTGTATTACATTGTCAATTTCATTGATTGATATTGGGTTACTGAGAGTTCTTGATTCAGTTTTGGTAATTTGTACTTTTCTAGTAATCTGTCCATTTTTTCTGTGTCTTTGGTTCTGTGAGAGTAAAGATTTTCCAAGTAGCTATTGATGATCTTCTGAATTCCACAGGGTCTGTAGTAATTTCACCATTTTAATTTCTTATTGCTTGAATTTGAGTTTTTCTTTCCTCCTTTTGAAGAGGTTAGCTAGGAGCTTATTAATTCTATTTCATCTTTCCAAGAGCTAGCTTTTTGATTTGTTAATTCTTTGTATTGTGTTCTTTCTCAATTGTATTAATTTCTGCTCTAATCTTTATGATTTCTTGCTTTCTTTGGGCTTTGAGCTTGGTTTGCTCTTCTTTTGCTAGACCCTTGAGGTGTAGCAGTAGAGTATTTATTTCATCCTTTCCTAATGTGTGAGTTTAAAGCTATAAATTTCTCTCTTAGAACTATTTTAATTATATCCAACAGATTTCAATAAGTCGTGCTTGAATTTTCATTGAATTGTAGATGTTATTTAATTTCCTGTTTAATTTCATCTATAACCTGTTGTTTGCTAAGAAGGGTGTTATTTAATTTCTGTATGTTTATTGGGCTTTTCTGGTTTATTTTGTCATTTATTTCTAGTTTCATCGCACTATGGTCAGATACTATCCATGTGATAACTTCTGTTTTCTTGCATATACTTAAGCATGACCTATGCACCAGTATGTGATCTATTTTGGAAAATGACCCATGTGCAGCTGAAAAGAATATGTATTCATATGTGGTTGGGTGGAACATTCTGTGTATGTCCACAAAATCCATTTGTTCAAAGGTCTGGTTTAGTTCTGCTACCTCTTTGCTAATTTTTTGTCTGCTTGACTTAACCTTTAGGGATAAAGGGATGTTAGAGTCTCCTGTTAATTTTGTGGTATTGGATATTATATTTTTCAGGTTGATTAAGATTTATCTTATACAGTTGGGTACTCCTCTCTTTGGTGTGTATGTATTTATGAGTGTTACCTCTTCCTCATGTATTTTTCCCCTACCCAGTAAGTGGTGACCTTCATTTCATTTTATCATTCTTGGTTTGAAGTTCAGACTGACTGGAAACGGGATTGCTACCCCTGGTATTTCTGAGGTCCTGGGGCATGTAGCATTGTTTTTCATTCTTTGACTTTTAGCCTGTAAGTTTCTGTATGAGTTAAGTATGTTTTCTTTCTTTCATTTTTTATATTAATTTTATTGAGAAAGAAGTAGCAATGAGACAGTTTCACAACAGGTTAATATGACAGCTACAATAATTAATACATTGCATATTGTTGTCTTTGTAGTAGTTATTCAGAGTAAATGATGCAGACATGATATCTTGTCTAAACACTATTAGTTCAAAACTTTCTTCTCATTGAACTATAAGAAAGTACCTGTATATCTACGCTCACTATTTTGTATATACAGATATAAAGCTTGCAGTTACTTGGTAGAATTCTCACCCTGACTAACTATATATGCTGATACCTGTGAACTAAACAACTGCACTGAAGATAGGAAAGTGTAATACTAGGCCATGCTTGGAATCCCTATCATTTTGGTCTTCTAAAAGTGTACTGCTTCTAATGTCATATCAATTACTGCTATACTCTCTCTCAAGTAAATGTTCATTTAAAAAAAGATAATAAATGAGAGCAAGAGACAAGAAAAAATGTCATAGGACTGTTTAGATATCTAAATTTCTACGTAAAAATTTCTAATTGTTTATTTCTATTTTTTAAGTGTGTTTCTTGAATATAGCATATTGTTGGATTTTGATTCCTAATCTACTTTTCAAGTCAATTTCTTTTTCTTTGTGAATTGACTCCATTTATATTGATGGCTATAACTGAGATATATTGACTTATGTTTGACATGTTGTTTTCCTGCTATTGGTAACCTATTTTTCTCCTGTGCTTAAATGTTTGCCCTATTTGGTGGGTTATTTCTCACTCTCATTCATGGAGTTGTGGTCGTTTTTTTTTTTTTTTTTTTTTTTTTTTTTTTTTTTTTTTTTTTTTTTTTTTTTTTTTTTTTTTTTTTTTTTTTTTTTTTTTTTTTTTTTTTTTTTTTTTTTTTTTTTTTTTTTTTTTTTTTTTTTT
>PVKA01013491.1:0-54794 GCA_004027165.1 Ctenomys sociabilis | reverse complement strand
TGGGAGCCGAGCCAAGATGGCGCCCGCTCCTCGCTCCCCCGCCCATCGTGTCTGCAAAGATGGCGCCCATATCCGGCTTCCTGGTTCTTGTTGCTGTACCAACCTCTCCCTTATTTAGAATAAGCCCGCCATTGCTGTAAGATCTACCAATAGTAATCGGCCACATGTATAATTATGATTGGTTTGTGAAATCTATATAACTTGCTGTATCACGAGATCCGCCATGCTTGCACGATAGGAGCCGCGGGTAGCGGACACGTGTAGAGGCTTGCATCCCACTCGATAAAGGCTTGCTGAACCCTGCGTATGAGTGTCTGAGTGTCTTCTTCCGCGGGACGGGAGCAGCACTGGACACAATAGTGTATCATTCTTTAATAAAAAAGAATGAAATTATGCCCACTTGTAGGAAAACAGACAGAATAGAATCAAGCCAGATTCAGAAAGAGAAGTATCACATTTTTTTTAGTCTGTGGAATCTGAAATAAAAAGATAACATAAAAGTACAAAAGTGAAGATAATATTCTTAGATAAGAGGAAGGGATAAGGGAGAGGAGGAAGGATAATAGGATGAATATGATAGAAATAAATGTACATATGAAAATAATTTAAAACATGAATATTATTCTATGTAAATTTTATCACCAGACAGATCTTTATGCAAATATCAAATTCTAGTCAATGAGATTCATGCTAAAATATTTACCATTGAAATGTACTGATATCTGCTTTTTTTTTTTAATACAACAAAGGATGAAATGAGAGAATCCAGATGGTAGGTTCATGAATGTTTACAGTACAGCTCTTTCAGTTTTCCTTTACATTTGGATTTTTTTATCATAAAGTGTTTGGAGATTTTAAAAAGCACAATAAAATTAGTATCAGACATAATAAAGTACTTAGTACATTCCAGGGGATGTTCCCAGGACTCTTCATATATATCTTATCTAATCCCCATGGTCTCCCTAGAAGTCAGGAGCTATTATTGACATTTTGCAAATGAAGGTTCTGAGCTAAGATGCAGCCTAAAGAGGCTCCCCAAAGGGGCCAGGGAGATGGTTCAGTGGAATAAGTGCTTCCTTGGCAAGCACAAGGGCCTGAGTTCAATCCCCAGTTCCGAAAAAAAAAAAAAAAAAAAAAAAAAAAAAAAAAAAAAAAAAAAAAAAAAAAAAAAAAAAAAAAAAAAAAAAAAAAAAAAAAAAAAAAAAAAGAGGCTGCCCAAAGACCCACAGCTGGAACATATGGATACAGGATGCAAGAAGATTATTAGGAGATACTTTAACAGGGCATTGATTTTATTTAAGAAACATATGCCTACATGTTTCTCTTAACTTTGTTCTGTAAATATAGTTAATAATGAGTTAATTTTTCAATGGAAGTATAACCAGAATTTCCTTCCTTCCTTTCTTCCTTCCTTCCTTCCTTCCTTCCTTCCTTCCTTCCTTCCTTCCTTCCTGTCCCTTCCTCTTCCTCTTCCACTTCTTCTTTCCCCTCCTCTTCCTTCTTCTCCTCCTCCTCCTCCTCCTTCATCTTCTTCTTTAAGACAAGGTCTCACCATGAGCTCCAGGCTGGCCACAAACTCACTATTCAGCCTATTCAGCCTATGCTGGCCTTGAACTCACAGTGATCCTCCTGGTTCAGCTTCCTGAGTGCTTTCATTACAGGCATGTGCCACCACGCCCAGCTACAAATTCCTAAATTAAAACAAAAATTAAGCAGCTGCTGTCCCCTAGCCTACAATCACTTATTTTGTAGTAATAGCCTTTTTAGAAATGAGACAGACAACGTGGGAGGATAATTGGCAGCATTTTATAGCCTGAACGAAGGCCAACGATTGTCTAATCTAGCCATGTCATGTACTAATACTGATTAAATTTAAAGCTCAGATTTTTCAACAAATAAACAACTCCTCAAATCTATTCATATCAGCCAACAAGGGGCCATTTGTGGAATTCTTGCTGTTTGTAATTGGATCAGCTACTGTGAGATACAGCCACACTCTATGATTTCTTTCTGCTTTCCTTAATAAACTACATATTACACCAGTGTTCAGGGGGAGCCCTGTTACCCACCCCAGCTTGTGTGGTGGGAAGCGGAGTCGCCAGGTGAGGACCAGCAAAGCTGAGCTCAGGCCTCTGTGTTCCCAGCATCATAACCACACTGGCTGCAAAAAGAAATTGACTACTGCTCAATTAAGCAGAAATGAGACTGTCACTCACTGAGAATTGCCTTATCTAGTCTTCAATAGCCATTTGGGCTTAGGGAAGTTATTTTACAGTTGTAATTACAAAGGGAAATGAAGTCTTCTTTTGCAATGTTACCAAGCACTTGTCCTTCCATTATAAACTTGATAAATAGCCCCCCAGAGCATACACACCGGCTGGTCTGCTAACTGGCTTTATTACACAAATACAGGACTGAAATAAACACAATTTAATTGAGACAGCTTCTTCAAAACTGGGAATGTGGCTGGCTGTCCCCATGTCCCTATATAAACCTTTTGATGAATATAGGATACCTTTATTAAGAAAACAAGATTCTTTTAAACCAAGAATACATTTCTAATCTAGACTTTTATTTATGATTGGATTTCATGAGGTAGGATAAACACATCGTCATCAGCCAACATCACCTCTGGACTTATTTCAAGTCCTACAGAAACACTGGAAACAGATGCCATCATGTGAGCTCAAATGGGGAGAGCAAAACTCCTTGGGGGCTGCTACTTCTGACATTGGGGGCCAGCCTCGAAGTACATCCCTTCATTTTTCTGTGCTCCACTTTTATCTTTTGATAACTCATGTTTTCTCAACAGACTCACTTGTAAGGGGAGATGGGCTTCTGGAGTATTAGGCAGGACCTGAGCAGCCATCCTGTCCAGTCCCCTCTTGGACAGTGAAAGAAATCAGAGCCAGTGATGTAGCGTGATCGTGCAACACCACAGTCACTTTGTTGCAGGGCCACCAAGTGAAGCAGGTTTCTGAAGTTACAAGCCAAGAACCTTTTCAGGAAAGCCTTAATGCCAGGCAGAACTCAATAACAAAATCACAACTTCCTCCTTAAATTTCATACATGGCAGGCTGCATGGCACTTAGCTACTATCTCAAGAAGAATGTCAGCTAACAATCAAATGCTCAAGTCATTTCTCCCTGAAATTGGCACTACTGCCATGTCTATGTTAAACAGGTCCCCCATGATATGACTTTTATTAAGCATGTGTGGTCTCTCTGGTGCTACCCGGATCCAGCTTACAAATGAGATTCCCATCATCTTCACATAAATGAGAGGAGCGGAATCCTTACACATCCTTCTGCCTGAAAACTTTCCTCTGAAGCTCAGACACAACAATGAAATTAACCAAGAATCCACATCTCCCAAATATTTCAGAAACTCTACACCTCTGGTGGCCTGAGTAGGAAATCATTTGCAGAGAGTTGGGTTGGTGTGCTAAGAGCTAACCTTCTGACCCTTGCCATAAACAAATAGTAAAGTTGTCTTTTGCTAGTCAGTATAAAACTCCCTCTTGCTGCTCTAAAACCCATTTGGAATTGGTCCAACTTACATATCTGTTGGCAGTTTAAGAAATAAATTAAGAGGTCAACAGAGAAAACGAGACATCTCCAGATGGTTGTCTAAATGGACAATGGTAAGAAGAGAGGAGCAAGGGGGAGAAGTTAGTCACAGTGGAACAAAAAAGAAGCTAACCAAGACCACCAGACTAGAGATGCCTAGAGCTACCAGGGGAGGGAGCCTGTGATAATGAATGTTCATTAAATGCAAAGTTGAAGAAAGCCCAAGCCAATAAGACTGGAAAGTGCTTCTTAAACTTTAAAGTGCACACTAATTACCTGGCAAATCTTACTCAAATGCATGTTCTGACTCAAATGACGTACAATAAGCCTGTGATGAGACTTGAGCTTTTGCTTTTCTAGCAAGCTCCTAGCAAATGGTAGTGCTGCTGGCACTTGGACACCATTTATGAGGTACTGCTACAATTTGGGTATGGTTTGAGTCACTCAAACTATACCCAAACCATACCCATGGTTCATGTGTTGGTTTTGGTGTTGGGAGATGGTAGAAACTTTAATAGGTGGACTTGGGATAAGATAAGTAGTTCTTTGGGGGCACTACCTTTGGAAGGGATTGATGCAGGCCTTGTGGCAGAAGTTTATTATTCTTAAGAAAGCACATAATTATAAAAGAACAAGACTGATCTCAGAATCTCTCCTTGGCTTGGCTTGCCATACAATCTTTTCCACATGAGTTTGCACACAAGGATCCTAGCGTAATCTGGGACCATACCTTAAACCTCAGAAACTATAAATTAAATATATTCTTTTCTTCTCTAAATACCAAGCTTTGGGTATTTTTGTTATAGCAACTGGAAACAGACTTACACTAGTATTTAATAGTTCATGTGACTGACAAGATATGATAAAGGTAGGCTTTAAATTTATTGGCCCAGGGGCTCAACTTTATTTTCCTGGATCCTATTTCTCTATATTTCTGGTGCAGCTTTGGCTGCAGCTGAAAGATGCTTCCTCCAGTGCTCATATGACAGCTTCTAGGCATAATGTGGTCTCTGTGGTCTGATCCAGTAAGTGAGAACATGCAAGCAAACTCTGGATATTTACTCTGCTTAGATCAGCTGATGTTGCATGCTCACCCATGAACCAGCACTCACAAGAGGAATGGAGTATGTGTACTATGCTTAAGCCCATCAGGCCCCATCCTTCAGGAAAAGTAGGAGATCCTCTAAGCACAAGGACTTCAAGGAGAAAAAAATGGTTCCCAGATACTTGAAAAACTGGGTCCTACAGTAGGGGTACCTGGAAGAGTGGATTCTGAGTAGCTGGTCATCAGGCTTCAAGAGTTGGCAAAGAGTGTAGTCTTGATGTACATTCTTTGCCAGTCTGGGGTCCTTCTAGGCCTGAAGCCTTCATTCTGTATTTGCAAGATCCTACTGAGACTTCATATCCACAGAGTTGCTGCAAAATGTTACCCCCCACACACACACCTACCTATGCTTACAAACTACTCAGTAAAAAATATGAGATGGAAATAGGGTCATTCAGGTTCAAAAATGCAGACTGCTTTCCAGTATCCTGCTTCTGTACCAAGACCCCCTTCCTTGCTCCTTGTCACTGTTATAAGGCCCACATGTTTTATTGGAGAAACTCAGTTAACTGTACCTGCCCTGTGTTTCAACTTCCAGGGTGATACTAGCTGACTTGAGAAAACTTAATAACAAGTATGGAGTACGAAATGTGCTTCTTCCTCCGGAGAGTCCATGATGGCATTTTTAACTGGGTTCTCTAACATCTCAGCATCTTGAGTCAAAGAACGGAGTCCAATAATGGTATTTGAGGCATCGTGACAGCCTCTGGTGGGAAGATACTTGGAGACAAAGAGCTGCTGAAGTCCCTCAGGTCCTCAGAATATTGGTAGCCATGTATTTCACCCAGAGAAAATGGGATCCCATGTCCAAGCGGAAAGTGGACTTCTAATTTATAGGCTACTTCCTGAAAGCAAGCTTTCTTTCATTGTAGTGCGGCCTCTGGCCCCAGTGTAAAAAAGCATGCAGCTTCCATAGCTGCCTAGAGCTTACTTCACTTCACTGAACCTTACTGACTTTTTTTCTCTCTCCACCATATTACACATTCCTTGTTGGCAGAAT
The DNA here is from genome assembly GCA_004027165.1 of Ctenomys sociabilis. Lineage (NCBI taxonomy): Eukaryota > Metazoa > Chordata > Mammalia > Rodentia > Ctenomyidae > Ctenomys > Ctenomys sociabilis. Next base: position 49,120 of record PVKA01013491.1, on the reverse strand, counting down.
CTTTGCCACACTACATATGGCACAGTGCAGATATTAAATAAACATATAGGAAGAGAAGCTGAAATGGTTAATGTAGTTGCAGATCCTCATTCAGTTCTTGCAAAGCATCTTAATAGGAAAACTCCTCAAAAGCATTGCCAATTACAATTGCTTTTGACTTTGAAAAATACTATTAAAATGAGTGACTATATTCAGCTATCAGGAAATATACTCTAAGGGCTGGCCAAATAGTACAGTGTATTACAATGCTTCCAAGCAGGCATAGAGGGCAGGAGTTCAATCCCTGGGCCTGCCATGCTAGCCCCTCCCAGAGAGTGCACTGAGATGGCAATTGAGACGGGGTGTGGTGGTGCGCACCTGTGATGCCAGCTCTTGGGAGGCTGTAAACAGGTGGATCGCTATGAGTCCAATCTAGTAATGAGACCCTGAACACCCATAAACTCTTCCCTAAAATACAAAAAACAAGGAAATGCACTCTGGGACCTTGGATTAGGAGCTAATTACATTGAGACAGAATTTTTCTAAATGTTTCACATCCTTCTCAAAAAAGGAAAGAAGGGAAGGAGGAAGAAGTTGGTGAGTAGGGTGAGAAATTGTTCAGCTCCGAAGCAATGACACTGAGTACTAAGTTACCTGCTCCATCTCAATCCTTGTATGTTAAGACCAACATTTTAGGAGGCTTTCGAGGATTGCACTGCAGTGTCTTACATGCTATCACATCCTCAACTGTGGAGAAAGCCAAAGCAGCTGGCTATCAGGGGTGGCACCTGCCACACCTTGGTACAGAGGCCAGAAGTGTCGCCACCCTTTCCTTGCGCAGTCTCCATTGTCACTTTGTGTTACACACAGAAGGACACTGTGCCAAGGGAGAACAAGAGCCAGCTTGGCTCTTTTACTTTCAATCTCCTTCCCCAAACTGGCAGGAAAACTCTTCAAATGTCCACTTTAAAACATGCTAAGTTTTGTCTCATATTGGCTTAAGTTATTGCACAGGGCACCAGTAAGAGAATAGTTTCAGGTGCAGGCTGAGATTGTAAAACTTTCCTGGAGTCACATTCCACTGTAAGTTGTAAAAGGAACTATTTTGCTGAGAATCCATTGAAGGCCATTTTTGACTCTCAGATATGGCTGAGGAAGAAAGAAATTAAGGGTGAGGGAAAGGAAAAATAGTTTGAGGTTTTTCCCCCTTGCAATGGGCAGAATTACATTAAAAGAAAAAGACACTGAAGACATCTGAATTCACATGGTCCCAGGATAAGGACAGTTTTCAGGTGTTTTGGCTGCTGGCCCAGAGACAGGCGCCTACAGGAGAGAGGCCTGGAGCGGTAGAGCATGAGGGAGTTGTCCATGGGCGGGGATTTCAAGTGGAAACTTCTTCCTGTTCCACCGTGAATACAGTGAATACCAGGACCAGGAACTTTTCTTGGTTACACTTGTAACACATGTAAATTGAGACAGCATGTCATAAATTAGATCCTGATGAAACTGAAAAGCTATCTTTTTAAAAAGAGGGATCTTTCTCAACAATGAACTCTGTGGTCTTTTGTAATTTTTTTTTTTTGCTCTTATTACTGCTGTTACAAAAGCAATACATGCTTACAATACAACTTGAAAGAATAAAAAGCATACAAATGAGTAATATTTCCTTTTTCTTCTAGATCTCAGATGTACAAGATAAGGCTCTTGCATACCTTCCTGGAAACATTCTGTTGAACCAGAGCCTTGGGTGTCCCAGTCCAACAAAGCCCCAAGAGATTCGCTTTCAGTCTCACTTGCTGAAGTAAAACTGGCTTAGCGTATTCACCTCACGGTGAATACATTTCCACAGTGTCAGGACTTGGTCAAGCGAAATCACGGGCTCAGGCATGATTTGGAGGATGAGTAGAACCAGCACAGACCCGCGGTTGCTCACTGTAAAGGATTTTGCTCCTTTCCTCAGAAGAGCAAAATGTCCTTGATGTACTCCGAGATGTGAACTGCTGCTATCTGTGGGATGATGGCAACTTGTACTTTCAATCTTTTGTAAGTTTCCACAAAGAATGTGTATTGATTTTGTAATTTAGAAACAAAGCTATTTTTAAGGGCTTTATTGAGATGTAATTCACATACTATACAACTCACCTAACTGCAGGGCACCATTCAATGGTTTTTAATATATCCAGAGTTATGTATCCAGCCCCACAATCAACCTGAGGACATTTTTATTGTCACCCACAGAAACCCTATAATTCTCAGTGGTCACTCTGCTCCCCCCAAGCCCCTGTTTTCAGAGTAGATTTGCCTATTCTTGACCTTTCATATAAATTGAATCTTACAATACATTGTCTTTTGTGGTTGGCTTCTGACACATGGCATACCATACTTTAAAGTTCATGTGCTTTATAACAATATTTTTTCTTTTTATTGCTGAATAATATTGCTTTGCATGTTTACATTGCATTGCATTTGTTCAGACATCAGTTGATGGACGTTTGCGTCATTTCTATTTGTTGGTAATTAGAATAATGCCACTCCAAACATTCATCTACAATCCCGTGAGTGTGTTCATAACTTCATTTCTCTCAGCTATATACCTAGGAGTGAAACTGGTGGTCCATACCATAGTGCTGCTTCACCTGTTGAGGAGCTGCAGACTGTTTTTCAAAGTAGTTGTGTCCTTTGGCATACTCACTAGCAGAGTGTCAGAGTTCTAATTTCTCCACAGCTTCACGGTCATCTTCACTTTCTTATCACAGAGACAAATGTGTAACAGCCACAGATTAGAAGAGGGGGTTGCTTGGACTCACAGTCACCTCTACCAGTGCCAAGGAAGGAAGGGAGTGGTGAGGGGGCCAGAGCAGAGGAAAACTGCTCAAGTCGTGGCGATCAGTCAGCAAAGAGAGAAGAAAGGAGTCAGGGAGGGAGGTGAGCCATTCCCGGTCACACCTGAGTGACCCATCTTCCAACACCAAGCCAGACACAGCCCTTCGGGACCCACTTGCCTTCCAACATCCACATTAGGGGTGTCCCAAGAGGTTTTGGTGGTGACATTCCAGATCCACACCACTGTGCTCCCCAACATAATGATTATCTGTCTGATACTAACACTCCTATTGAGTATAGCACTCACTGTGGTTAAGGTTTACACTTCCCTAATGATGAATGATGTCAGGAATCTTTTGAAGTAGCTGTCAGCTTTTTGTATATCTTCTTAGGAGAAATACATATTAAACTTATTGTGCCTGTTTCTCAATTATGTTATCTTTTTCTTATGAAGTGTTAATAGATCTTTATATAGTATAGATACAACTTAGATAGAATTAGACCTATGAAGCTCCAAAATTTTCTCATATTCTCTGGGTTGTTTTTCAATTTCTTGGTGGTTTTCTGAAGCATAAGAGTTTTTGACTTTAGTGAGGGCTACTGTATCCATTTTTCTTGTTGTCAGTTGTGCTCTGATGTCATGTATAAGAAACAGTGCTTGATCTCAGTCACAAAGACTCACCATTGTTTCATTCTAGAAGTTTTATGCTTTTTGCTTTTACACTCAGGTCTTTGATCCATTTTGAGCTAATGCTGAATACACTGAGATGTGATGGTCTAACCTCATTTGTGCATGTGGATTTTAATTGTTCTAGCACCATTTAAAAAGCCTACATTTTCCCCTGTAAAATTGTTTAGGCACCTTTGTCAAAATCAATTGGCCAGGGCTGGGGAGATGGTGAAGTGGCCTAAGCTCCTGCCTGGCAAGCACAAGGACCTGGGTTCAATCCTGGGCATCACTTGCTGTGCTGGCCCATATCCCCGAGCGCGCTGTGCCACAGCAGAAACTGGATGTGGTGGCCCGTGCCTGTAACTTCAGCACTGGGGAGGCTGAGACAGAAGGACCCCTATAAGTCCAAGCTGGTAGTGAGACCTTGTGTCAAACAAATAGATAACTTTTAAAGACATAAATAAATAAATAATCAATTGACCATAGATGCAAGGGAGGGAGCATTTCTGGTTTCTCGACTTTATCCACTGACCTATGTGTCTACCCTTAAGTAAATGCCCTACTGTATTGATTACTGAGTTTTGTAGTAAGTTTTGAAATTGGTGTGTGTGAGTCCTTCAGACTTGTTGCTCATGTTTAAGACTGTTTTGGCTATTCTGGCTCCTTTGCATTTTCCTTCAAATTTAAAGATCAGTCAGTGTCAGCTGAGGCTTTGAAAAGATTATGCTGAATCTACACATCAATTTGGGAAATTTTGTCTTCTTAAGAGTCTTACATCTGTGTCTTTCTTGTTAGCTATGTCTTCTTTACTTTGTTTCAGCAATATTTTGCAGTGTATGAGTTTTGTACTCTTTAATCAAATACGTTCCTTTCTAATAGCATTGCAAATAGAACTATTTTCTTAATACTTTCTTTATTCATTAGTACTCTACAGGAATCCAAATGATTTTTGAGTATTGATCTTATATTCTGCAATTTTGCTAAATTCGATTATATTATTATTATTATCATTTAATGTATTTGGTGTTACAGGGTCTTACTATGAAGCTTGGCCTCATAGTAATCCTCCTGCTTTCAGCCGCCCCAGTGCTGGGATTGCAGGTGTGCAGCACTGTACCCCAACTCTGGCTCACTCTGGCTGGTTTTAGTGTGCTCTGGGGCAGGGCTGGCACACACGTGATTCCGGGGATCCAAAGGCAGTCCTTGCATCTGCCCACGCAGGCGCTTTGGTCTGCTGAGCTATCTCATCAGCCCTCATTTATTATTTTAATAGCTTTCTTGATGGATTCCTTTTCTATACACAAGATCAAGTCATCTGAAACAGAGAATTTTACTTCATTTCCAGTGTGCATACCTTTTATATCATTTTCCTGTCAAGCTGTCCTGTTAGACTTTTCAGTCTAACAGGGTTGAAGAAAAATGACAAGAATGGATATAGTTATCTTGTTTCTGATTTTAGGTGAAAAATAGTCTTTTACCATTGAGCACGGTATTGGCGTGAGGTTTTCATAGATTTTTAAAAATCAGCTTAATTTCTACTCCTGCTTTGATGAGTGTCTTCATCATGAAGGAGTGTTGAATTTTGTCACAGGCTATTTATGTATCTGTTACCCTGAGCATGTGGCTTTGGTCCATATTTTATGTGTGTGGTATACACAGTCTATAATCACTTTCTTATATCACTAATATTTTGTCAATGACTTCCACGTCCATATTCCAAGATACTCATCTTTTTTTCTTATAATTGTTCAGTTATAGTATTAGCATTTGTTGAATAAAATATAATGCATTCACATGGTACAATGCTGCAAACAATTGTGTGGCTGACATCACAGTCCTAATGTTAAACAAAAGAAACCACCCGAAAGGAATACAAATTGTGCAATTCCATTTGCATAAAGTTAAAAAACCAGCAACACCAGTATGTTTTAAAAATCAGGAGAGTGGTGTCTTTAGGATATTGTGTAGTGAGAAGGAGGAGATCTATGGAGACTTATGGCATCCTGGTAATATCTTGCTTTTTACCTGTACATGGGTAAAACAGATGATTTTATTTTGTGAAAATCCATTGAGCTATGATATTGCAGTTTGTACGCTTTCCTCAATGTTACATATGAGCAAAAATTTATAAAAAAGATAATTGAACTTTTGAGAAAATATGTTAACTAACGAAGACTAAATATTTTCTATCAGATTTTTGCATATAATATGCTTCTCACTTCTCATAATAAGGTGATTTGTTCTGTGCATTAAATACTTCTCTTAGACATCTGCGAGAAAAATCTGAGTTTCCTAACTCTATATCCTTTTAAAATCCACCCTTTCCCCGTCAGTCCCACTATGCTGAATCTAAAGCTCAGACAATGAAATGCTGCAGCTAACACCTCTAGAGCTGCCCCTTAGGAATTCATTGTAAAAGGGTTTCACCGTACTTTGTAAAGCAATTTGAAATCCTTCATGATGAAAAGTTCTATATAAAGAAGATAATATAATGGACTTGGTTTTCAACTTCTTTCATTTAAGTCTTAACAGAAACATGAATCTACTATATTAGTATCATAAACCAATAGATGCTATATAAATGCTGAATAGAAATATTCTGGGTGAATTAAACTGCAAATATAGCCATGTATTAGCTAAGTGCTTTACCAAGTATTATGCAAATGTTGATTAATAAGGCAATTACATTCAATTAAGATAATAACAATAATGTTATATTCTTCCAATTCTCTGGGTACCCGTTATCTCAGTAACTTGGTGTGTTTCTACCACCTAAATCCCAAGCCTAAAGGCAAACTTAAAGAAACATCTATTTGGAAGAAACAAGCTTCCTTCTTTGTGTCAAACAAAAGCTCCAGCAAGCATAGATGGGGTAGGCAGGGACAGAAGAAATCCTCCAATATAGAATAATGACATGATGTTTTAGGCAGGGAATGATATGCCAAAGAACTCCCAGAGTAACTTTTATGTGTTCTGGTGTTCTTTTTTCTTTTTGGTCTTTTTGAGACTACTTTTGTAGTTCAAGTTGGCCTTGAACTCATAGCAATCCTCCTGTCTCACTCTCCCAAGTACTGTTAGTGTTTCTTTAGAAACCAGATTCCCAGGGGTTGGAGATATAGCTGAACGGCTTAAGCACCTGCCTGGCAAAGGAAAGGTCCTGAGTTTGATCCCTGTTACTGAAAAAAAAAAAAAAAAAAGAAAGAAAAAGGAAAAGAAACCAGATTCCCCAGAACTCCCAACAGTACCATCACCTGTTATCCATGCCATCTACATGTCATTAAACAGCTGCTGTCCTTCACTCCAAAGATAGTGGCCAGCAGAAATATGCAATAGATTCCTACAGCATAAAAGTCACTAGAATGCTTTTCATGTAGGCTGTTAACATGAATTGTTATCATTATCATTATTGCTTTACATATAACATCTTTAGGGATTGAGAAGTGATTCTCACTTCTAAGGAGCTTCAGTCCAAATACCTATATACATACATGTGTATATATGTACACGTATACATGAGTATATGCATATTAGATATATGTATATATACTTATACACCTTAATCTTGAATTTCACATTTACACAGAAATGTATTTATGGAGAAATTATCTACTATTTGTTTTGTACATGTGTCAGATTAAGAAATCAGCTTGATGGGTAAAAAACGGCATTTCTATTTCAACCTCTCACTTATAGTGCCTGACGCAGCTTGCTGTGGTGGAGCAGAGCACAGCAAGTTTCCTGCTAGAAATCAATACTCTCATGGGGGTCCGGGTAGATGGCTCAGTAGAATTAGTGTTTGCCTGGCAAGCGCAAGAGCCAGAGTTCAATCCCCATTTCTGCAAAAAAAAAAAAAAAAAAAAAAAAACCAACTCTCATGGCACCAGGCCTCTGTATAAAATATTCTAAGCCATACATCCTATTCTAGAAAGCTTCAGACTCTACCTCACATGGGCACATGCTTGCAAAGGTGAGGAAGAAGGGTCTCCAGCCTGGAGAAGATGCTACAGAGAGAGAAGAGTGACAGCTGTTCACTGGCTCACTGAAGTTGGGGCCACACTTACATGAATCAGGAAGGATGGGGCTTCCGTCTCTGAAGGGAGCTACAGTGAAATACGCAAGCCTCCACCTCAAGGAAAGGGTAGAATGAACCTAGTCTTCCTTTTGGCTGTAACATCATAGATCTTTCAACAAGCATCAGTGTACTCTATGCAAGAAGATTCCTAATGGTAGTCCAGCTGAACACTGTGGCACATGCCTAGAATCTCGGCTACTTGTAAGGCTGGGCCAGGACAATTGTGAGTTTGAGGCCAGCCAGAAACTTTGCTTGTAAACAAAATAAAAAGGGCTGGGAATGTAACTCAGTTATAGATTGCTTGCACTGCATGCATGAGGCCCTAAGTTCAATCCTTCATACCAAGCAGAAAGGAAGATAGAGCAGCAGGTTTCAAGGGTCCTGCAAGAATGAACACTTGTTGAAAGATACCTCCTAACAACAATGTGCAATGTATTACTTATCGTAATTGGGGCTGGGGAGAAGGCTCAGTAGAATAAGTATTACTTATCGTAACTGTCCTACTAACCTGTTTTGAAATTGGCTCACTGCTACTTCTTTCTCCTTTCACTGAAAATTCTGTGTTATGAGTGGTATTAAATTTTAGACACTGAAACTTCAAAAACCATGCAGTGATGTGACTATTTTGAATGAATCAAATTTTCAATGTGTATGCATACTATGTCCAGAGCTTTTATTTAAAAAGAAATAATGAAAAACCAAAAAAAAAAAAAAAAATGCAGTTTTGCAGAGGGGGTTTGAATGGGGAAGTTCTTAAAGCAAAAGCATCAGTGAGATGGGAGGTGACAGAAAAAAGCAACAATGTATTAAGGCTGCAAGGAACTCAGGTCATCTTTGCTCACTTGAACAGGGGCAACTGAAGCCACCTTGCACTCTTGTTTATCCCTGACTGTTTAGTCCAGATATCTTTATCCGGCTTTAAGCCAAGTGTACAATTCTTATTAAGACTCAAAACAGCAACATAAAGGTAATATGATACAAAGAACAAAGACAGCAAAACTCTTGAGTTGTGATGATTTCAGTCTGTGAGTCCATCCCATGGGACTTAGTGAGAGCCTGCTCTGTAGCTAATACAGTGCTGTGAAGGGGAGGAAATTTAAAAAGTTTCAGATAGCCTATTCTATTCTGTTGTACTCTGTTCTCAACGCACTTACTATCTTGCAAAGGACATGAGGGCCAGGAAAATAGCTCAGCTGATCAAAGCACCTGCAAGTAGACACAGGGACTGGGGGTTCGATCCCTAGGCTGGCCGTGCCAGCCCCACCTGCAGGGTGCACTGAGATGGCAATTGAGACTGGGCCTGGTGCCGCGCACCTGTAATCCCAGCTCTTGGGAGGCTGAAAACAGGTGGATCACTGCAAGTCTGATCTAGTAGTAAGATCCTGAGCACCCTGTAGACTCTTCCAAAAAGAAACCTTTCAGTCCCTGCTGTGTATGTACTGGGTATTAAGCTCAGTGGGTGTCTTAACATGTCACCAGCCCTTTTTATTATGACATGGTCTCAGTAAGTTGCCCAGGCTGTCCTTGAACTTGGATGAATGCTCCTTTTTTTTTTTTCAGAACCGGGGATTGAACTCAGGCCTTTGAGCTTGCCAGGGAAGCGCTTTATTCCACTGAGCCATCTCCTCGGCCCCTGCCCTTGAACTTGGGATCCTCCTGCCTCAAAATCCTGAGTAGGTGGGATGACAGGCATGTGCCACTGCATCTGGTCTTGAAGCTACTTCAAGGCACCTGCTTCAAAGGAAATTGGCCCTGGGTTCTGGAAAATTTCTTCTACAGTTTCTCACTTTTTTGGTTTTTAGGGAGTGGAGAGAGAACTGCATGCCATTTTATATCCTCCATTTCAAGAGTATTTAAGACATCATCGCTAATGTTTTTCTTGTCTAGATATACCTAGCTTTTTATTTTTTTTAATAAAGCCAAAGGCAGTTATTCCCTGTGGTTTGTAGCGAGAGTTCATTATCAGAGAACACTTGGCTTTTAAATGGTGTAAACAGTGAAATCCTCTTCTCTTGTCACTTTCTAGTTAAGATTTCTTCATCTTGATCTTCCTTTCCCACATATCAATCACACATTGCAGGCTTCAAAGTGTTCGCTTAATCACTTCACTTTTTCTAAGAAAGTGGCTAAGTCTTCATATGCCACAGGTTTCCTATTACACTTCCTGCTCTTCAAAAATATCTTCAAAGAGTAAACCTTCTAATAAAGAAGCCACCCTACCAAAAAGCCCCTGTGCAAATATCCCAAATAGAGCCAGATCTAAGCCGGGAAGATGCAGCAACAGTATCTGCACACGTCTTGTGGCTCCAGATCCTGCATCCAGCTTGAACGCAAGCCAGTCTTAGCCGTTCACTCCTCCCACACCTGACACCAACCTGAGATTCCAGGATTCTAGGCACAGGTGCTAGAAGCTCTTTGGGGCCTGTGAATTCCATGCATGGCTCAATATCTGATCATTTGGCTGGTGCTATTCTGTTTGACCATTTATAGCTTTAATGGGGAGGGAGGGCAGAGACAGAATAATGGCTCTGCAGCAGATAACTGCCGCAGGCCCCCAGGGGTGAGCCTGGGGAGGAAGCTTGAAGGAGACATTCACAGGTTGGAGGATTCTGTGACTCAGCTGGCTGACCCTGGGCCAGTAATCAAGGTACTAATTGTCTCCATCCTGATTTTTTGGGGGGAGATGGGGTGGGTGTGTAGTAACTGTCAGTTGTTCTTTTCTCACAAGGTATGGATAATATCCATATAAAAGAACATGAAAAATAGTGCGTGCTAAAAATGTATTTACAGGAGCCAAGCTCATGCGTGCTTAGAATGAAGTGGTGGCTTCCAGTCCATTTGTCTTTTTTTATGTCCAAGTTTTAGTAACAGCATGTTTTCAACTAGTTTATATTTCTCTTAGGACATCTTCCTAATCAAATGCCATAGTAGTGTTAGCTGGGAGTAATTTGGACTTTTAAAATTCTTATTGTTTCTAAAAGGATTTAGGCCATTTCTTCAACTAAACCCTTACATTGAAAATAATTTCTTACTAACATAAGGAGAAAAATGATTAGATTAGTCAAATTTTTTTTTTCCTTTGGCAGAACCAGGGATTGAACTCAGGTCCTTGTACTTGTCAAGTAAGTGCTTATTCCACTGAGCCATCTCCCCAGTCCCTGTCAGTCAGAATTTTACAGAGTATGTTAAGTCTTTTACCATAAAGCATTTCATTTTCTACAAATGTGTGCAGGTTAGAGGCAAATTACAGATAATATTAAGATACATGTTTGATGAAAATGCTATAACTAGTATTTGTTTTTATATTAATATTGTTTTATGTAATGTCTGATATTCTCTAAGAAAATTACATTTATTAGGCCTTTTTTCTTCCTAACAGTTTAATAGTACTCAAAGATAGTTTTCTAGTTACAGAGTAATATATCTTCAATGTAGAAAATTTGGAAAACACAGAAAGTATAAGAAAATTGATGGGATGTGGCAGTGCACCCCTATAATCCCAGCACTTGGGGGACTGAAACAGGAGGATTTCAGAGAGTTCAAGACCAGCATGGGCTACAAAGTGAGCTGAAGCCCAGCCTAAACTGCATAGTGAGACCCTCTCTCAAAAGAAAAATGAAAGCAGGAAGAAAGAAAGAAGAAACTTAAAAATATCTAAAGTCTTCAAACTTGATTCCTCAGTTTTTCAACTGCCAGGGAACATTGCTCAAAGTCTTATTAAAGGTATAAATTCAATGTTTCCTGATTTTAAGCCCAGATCTATTTTTCTGACAGGGATCTTGCTCCAGCATCAAGGTTCTCTGGTGCTGCATTCAAATGAAGAAGCAAAGTTCTAGAAGAACATCTCAGATAAGTGGACAAGATGGAGCAGTGGAGGGCTGGCCTAGTCCATGTCCTTGGAGTCAGATTAAACCACTAATTCCTTTTCAAAGTAATAGCCTATGAACAAAATCAAGGCTGAAGCCATGCATGTAACCACAGTGGTTACAAATTAATGTGCTCTGCCATTAAAACAGTTATGTGCCCCTCTGCCAAGTATAGTTATCTCATCCAATAATAGGCACAACCCAGAGACAGGGGAGCTTTAGACTCAGAGCTTGGAAATTCTAAGCAATTAGCTACTCTTTTGCAGAAAAGTGCAAGGAAGGGCAAGGCTGCTATAGCCCAAAACCATGCTGTGATAGCTTTTGTTCCAAATAATATTTCCTGTATCTGTTTAAGCTTTACCTAAGCTGCAGGCTGAAGTGATGGACTGGAGGTGAGAAATAAGGGAAAGAAAGTAAAAGATGGGAAAGCGATGGAGAATTAATACAGTCTCAGCCTTGAGTTGGTTCAAGGTTATGGGCATTAGTTGACGAATGTTCTTATTGGAATAGGGCTATATGGGCTTAGGAAAAGTTATAGAAATTTAGCATTAGAAAAAATGTTAATGTTAAGATATATTCATAGTACATTAAATGAATGACATTATGAAAGATTAAAGTCATCTCTGTACACAAATTCATGGAAACTAGGTTATATCAGTACAAAATTCTAGTGAACTAAGACTGATTTTTCCTACCTGGTTTTTTGTTAGCCTGGATACTTTAGGTTACAAATTGCTTGTAAGAAAAACTAGCACCTTTAGAACAAAGAGTTTTGGGTCTTAGGAAGGTTGTATCTGGAAAGAATTTGCTTCTAAAAAACTTGGCTCTAAATATCTTTTTTAAAATTTTATTGAAGCACAAATAGCAATGACACAGTTTCAAGACAGATTAACAGGATAGATTCGATAATTTAATACATTGCAAACTGTTTTCATAATGTTTTGGTATCGTACAAGGTGCATACATGATATTATACTTGCAGACATTATTATAGCAGATGTCTCTTAGTAAATTGAGAGTGTAGCTATTTACTTATCTTAATTTTTATACCTGAATTATATCACAGATTCAATAATTAATACTTTCTACCTTGTTATTTTCCTAGTGGTTTTCCATAGTACTAGAATGACATAATGTCCTGTCCAATCACTCTTAGTGCAAATCTTGCTTCTCATAGACTTATGCAGAAGCACGGCGTATTTATCCTAACAGTACTGTTTATACACACACACCATAATTCTTCCTTTCTATACCCCTTTTTGGCTCTAAATATCTTCTGGAGATAGGAGGTGAATTCAGCCATAAATATTCTACATGATTTGGTTCAGTAAAAACTCCATGGGCCCTCTTAGAATTGACTATTTTTGTGCTGAACAATTTTAAAACATAACTGTCTTGTTGACCTTGTTTTAACTTTGTATGGAAAGTGGATATAGTAATTCTTCTATAGCTCAAAGTGTTTGAGATGTGGGGTTAGAGGGCCTCCACTGGGTCTCAAATTTCCCAAATGGCCCTAGAGTGTGTCCCTAGCAGATGCCACTGGCTGCCAATTGGTATCCACTCCCTTCTTGGCCCTCATTTCCAAAATACCATTTGATCCAGAGCACCAATAGGTCCAATGCAAAATTCTCACCCTCCAGACTCTCCTCTAGCCAGGGCTGATATCTTATTCTCTAATCTGTAAATATGTTAGTGTTAATCTTTTTAATGGCATTTAGGGAAGAAAATAAATAAGAGGATTTTGATTATGTTCAGAACTCTTAGGCTTGTGCCCAGGGATGCTCCATCTTTAAACTCTCGTCATCTCATGTTTACATAAAAATTTTAATGAAAGAAAAAAAAGGCTCGTAGTTCTCCCTACATGCATTTTACATTTTAAAAATGTATCAGACTCCAGCCAGTATCCAGGCCAGGGGTGTGTGTGTGTGTGTGTGTGTGTGTGTGTGTGTGTGCAGCTTCCTCCATCAGACAGGCAAGGTGTGGAACCCTGCAGCAGAACTCCCTGCAGAGAGGCTAGAGGCAAGACCCACCCAGCTGACCCAGGAGCAGACCATCTTGCCAGAGGGGCACAGAAAGTTTACTTCCAAAGGCTGCAGCAGGAAGAAGTGGAGCGCAGCAGCCCGACCCAAGCCACACCCACCTGGACTTGGTGCTAAGGTATTAACTCTACCAAAGCTCTACACCTAAGGTCAGAAGACAGTACTATACAAAATCACAAAAAGAAGGAGCAAAATGGCCTACCCAAGAAGAAATGCAGGAGATGATAGCATAGAATACACTGGAAATCACACACCTGAAATCTCTGATGTAAAGAGACAACTGCAGAGAGGTATAGAGGAAATCAGATCAGAAATAACTTCTGAAGTAAAAAAAAAGAAATGATAACTAATAATGAAAGAAGTGCTAAGTGCCTCTAAAGAAGACACTATTTAAAAAGTAGAGGAGAACATAAAAGATCCTTGAATGAGAAATACAGAAAAGATAGAGTGCATGAAGCAGATTCAAAGTGATATACAAGAAATTAAAACCTCAATCACAAACTGGCAAAACCATTTGAATGAAAATGAAAATAGGGCCCAGGGAGACAGTTCAGTACAATAAGCACTTACCTGGCAAGCGCAGGGTCCTGAGTTCTACCCCAAATACCACAGAAAAGAAATGAAACAAAAAAAGAAGAGAAAGTGAAAATAGACTTTCAGACCTTGAAGACACCATTGCAATTAATGAAAAGGTAAGAAAAGATCTCTTAAAAACAACTAGGATGCAGGACAAAATAATTCAACACCTGCAAGATGATGCAAAGATGAACAATGTGAGACTAATAAGCATCAATGAGAAGGAAGGAGTCAGTATAAATGATATAAAAAGAATATGGGCAGAAATGATAGCAGAAAACTTCCCAAATATGGGGAAACAATCTGACATTCAGGAAACCGAAGCATATACAACTCCAAATAACATCAACCCAATTAAAAACACACCCAGATATATAATAACCAAGATCCCAGAAATTCAGCACAGGAACTGTATACTAAAAGCCGCTAAAGAAAAGAAAAAGATCACATTTAAAGGAAAACCCATCAGAATAATGGCAGATTTCCCTTCACAAACCATCAAGTCACGAAGAGCATGGAGCAAAGTACTTCAAGTCTTGCAAGAAAACAAATTCCAACTCAGACTGCTATTTGATGGAGAAGTGAAACACTTCCATAACAAAGAACAACTAAAGAATTTCATGACAACAAAGCTAACCCTACACAGACTAGTAAAAGATACTCTAGAGAGGGATCAAAATGACCACAACTTATGAATGAGAATGGAAAGAACACACTAAATAAGGCAAACAATTAAACATAGGAGAAAAAGAGGTATACAAAAGCAGTCTTTCAATTATTCTTCTGTATACAGGAGCAAAATATTTCCATCAGCATACTCTACAAATAGACTTCTCCTGCACCTTATAGGTCATCATTCTGTCTGGGTCTGCAGGGTGGATATCAAGGAAATAGTAGTTCAGTCCCGTAAGTGACACCTGACCACCAGTAAGCATTATGGACGCTGTCCATGTCCACCACATACTAGAACTTTGTGCAATATCCTATCCCCAAACTATTAGAAATGCTAGTCATATATTTGCCATTCCCAGTATTTTTGTTACGTTTTATTCTTAGTAATTCTTTACTATCATGAAAACTTTTTCCTAGCTGACATTGTTGTCTATATTAACCTAACTGAATACTGTGTGAGTACTCTGAATTGATCATAGATTTGTATATATGATACATTATATTCTGGCCTCTTAGTTGGACTTACAATTTAATTTTAATTTTTGAATATTACTTTGAAATATTTAATTTTGAATTAATATTTTATTAATTTTCTGAATATCATTTAATTTTAATTTTTGTTTTATGATTTATACTGTTTCTCTTACTTGCAATCTACTTATAAGACAACGTATGATATTTTTTCCTAGTATTAGAAACTTTAAAAAAGTGTATTTCCATTTTCCATTGACTTTTTATTAGTACTTCTTTATCTTTCACGCATACATGAAAAAATACGTATATAACTTGACATAAGATTGATACCGTTTTGTGGAAATCTTCAATGATCTTTTAAATGGTTTCATCTGATATAATTATATTTTACATAATCTTGCACAACTATCATTTTGAGAGCTCTTTATTCTTTATCCAGGACCATCTAGCAACTTCTCTTGCCTTCTGGATTATGGTCTTTGTTACTTTCTATATGCTACATCTGGAAGTATTAGAATATTTCAAGTTTGTATAATTGGAAAATATTTTACTTTTAGTTTTCAAAGGTATGCTGCTAAGTATAAAATTCAATGAGGACAGATCTTCTTTTTCAGTCCCTTGAATAAGTCTAGTTTCTTACCCACTTGCTTTTTTTTTCTAATGTGGAGTAAGATGCTATTTAATTTTGTTCTTCCATATCTTATATTTTTTTCTATATATAGCTTTAATGATTTTTTTCTTTACAATTAGTTTTGGACAATTTCAGTTTTTTGTGTCTTTGTATGATTTTATTTATTTTTCTTGTGCAAAAGGTTCGTTTTTCTTAGAAATGTGCTATAATTTTAACTAGATTCAAAAGTTTTAAATCTTTATTTATTGCCTACCCCCTTCTACTTTGAGAATTCTAATTATATGAATATAATTCATATGAATATAATCTTGATTTTGGCACAGGGTAAACTATTATATGACTGATCTATAAACTCTTCTTGCTGTTTAATTTAGACAATTTTTATTGGTATATTCATTTAAGTTTATAAATAACTTTACAACGTGCAATCTATTATTAATCTCATGTTGTATAATTATTTCAGAAATATTTTTTAAAATTCACTGTCTACATCTTATCTTTCAAATTTCAATATTTGTCTACAATTTTTAATCTGCTATGTAATTATTATTGATTTTCAATAAAGTTAACAAGTACAAAAAAAAATGTACCAGAGCTCTGTTAGGTTAAGGTAAGCCACAGTGTGTGCATTTGTTCATTGTTATATCCTATTTTATGAAATAACAAATATAAATGGCCCAGTACTGTAGGCCACCTAGAAATGTGCCTTTTCTTCCCTCTTTCCTCTTTCATTTGTATCTTCTCTGATTTTAGGTTTTGTTTGTTTCTTTGTTTTGTTTTCATTTTTGATTTTTTTTTTTTTTTTTTTTTTTTTTTTTTTTTTTTTTTTTTTTTTTTTTTTTTTTTTTTTTGACAGAACCAGGGATTGAACTCAGGCCTTTGCACTTGCCAGGAAAGCACTTATTCTATTGAGCCATCTCCCTGGCCCCCTTCTTTGATTTTTTTGGTTTCGGTTTTGTTTTTTTAGGGGAGGTGTGTTTTTGGTACCAGGAAACAGCCACTTTTTTTTTTTTAGGGAAGGGTTTACAGGGTGTTCAGGGTCTCACTACTAGATCAGACTTGCAGTGATCCTCCTTGTTCAACCTCCATGCTGGGATTATAGGCGTACGCGCCACCACGGCCAGTCCCAGTAGCGGGCTCAGCAAGCCCCAGGGCACAGCTGACACAGCAAGGCCCGGGATCAAACCCCCACCCCCACCCCTGCACCTGGCACTTTAGTCCGCTGAGCTATTGGGCTGGCCCTTAGAAGTCACTTTGACAAAATCAGTATTGTAGAATCTGACAGAGCCAGAACTCCACCATTTTCTCTACCATCACATCTCCTACTGGTGGGTGTGATGAGTCCATGTTCAAGATACTTTGAACCTGCCATGTTTAAGTCAGCAAATAGAGTGAGAGATATGCACATGAATACTTCTAATAGTAATACTGTGTGCCAAGGAGTGGCTGAGAATACATGATAATAATAAAAATAGTATGCTAAGATAATTGTACTACTAATTTCTACTGGTTTTTTGGAAACAGTTAATGCCTATTTGTTTGATCAGTTTTGCTTGCCTATATCTGATAATCTGAACTACTCTGAAGATAAAATATGCAAAATAACATTGTTAATTTCCTATCCTTGTTTTCAAATTCCATATTGTTTTATTGTTTTTTTTATTCTATTTAAAATAAGAAAGTCACTGATTCATTGATTGAGACACAAGGTCTTGCCATGCTGCCCAAACTGACCTGAAACTCACAATCCTCTTGTCTCAGCTTCCATAGTAGAATGATGGGTGAGTCACTACCATGCCTGGCTGAAATATCTTCATTTATGGTCTTCAAACTGTCTGTCAGAAATTGAATATTAGATACATATCTCTCCGGGTCACATTTAATTATGTAATAGTCTTGGTTTCAGGTCTGATGAAGTTCAAGATAAATTAAAACAAAACTTCAGGCTCCTATCCAGTTTGAATCTGCCCGGTTTCCCTCTGGCTTTCCTGCTGCCATCTGCAATCGCCGTGAAAACCAGCTGTGCCTGAATTCAAGAGATGCCCCTGCGTTTGGCCAGCAATCTCCTTTCCTTTTTCCAGCTAGCTGGCAGCCTTACAACCAACCTTCCCTGACTAGAAGAAGATGGGCAATAAATTCTCCACAGAATTTACTGTTGGCTGCCACAACCGCCATGCTGGCCGCAGCCCAGAGGTTCTGGCAGTCATCAGCCACAGCTCCCTCCCTTCCTTCCTCCAAGGGCTCAGGCACTGTGATTTTGTGATTTTTAGCAAATGTCTTCATTTGTGTTAAAGGAGGGCTGCTGAGGCTGAAGTTTGATCTAGGTACCAAGAGAGCGGAGAGGAGATTTTTGCCGGAGGATATTTTAGGGGCACTTTCACCCTGTGCTGTCCTGTCAGGTGAGGTGAAGCTGCCTTGGGCTGCATGGCAAGCTTAATACAGAAATCCTCTGAAGAACAGCAAGTCTAGGGGGGCCGGGGATGGCTCAGTGGAATAAGTGCTTCCCTGGCTGGCGCAAGGGCCTGAGTTCAATCCCTGGTTCTGCCAAAAACAAAGAACAGCAAGTCTCTGGCCTCAAATGTACTGTGCAGGGTCCATGGTTGTATGAGACCTCTTAGTCCCCTCCTTGTAAATCCTGAGGGATATGCTTGTGCTGTTCTTTCATGTGTGGGGGTCCTTCCCCCACATTTCTATTAGGAACTGAAACTACAGGATGCTCCACATACATTATCAGATTTAGTCCTCATAAATCTTCCGAGAGAAATACTAAAATTCCTGCCTTCTCAATGAGGTCATGGAGGGAGATTGAATATCTGTCCTAGATTACATACTTAGTAATATTATTACAGGTTTAACAGAGCACTTGCCTACCATTTGCAATGCGTGGGGTTCAATTCCCACCCAGCACTGGGATTAAAAAAAGAACTCCACTTAGGCAGCCAGATAGTGCTGTGAGGATAAGGAGGGAGGAAGGATCAAGAGAAAAATCAGCCACCACAGTGTGGGCTAGCTCTCTACACAGGAAGAGAAAAATCAAGGCAGAGACAGGAAACAAGGTGGGTGACAACATGAGTGCTACCCAGGGGGGCCTGGGTGAGAGCAGGTCTCAAGGGTCCTCCACGTCCAGCCCAGTCCCACACAGGACAGCCATAGAGTGGTGCTGAGTTCTGCAATGGCAAGGGACAGGTGCTGAGCAACACTGGCTCCTGCAGCATTAGGTGGTGACTAGCCCTGCACATGTGTTTTTAATGGATTCCCAGGCTGCTAACCGCTAGCATTGTTAATGACCTGTGCAGAGTTCAGATCCCAGGATAAGAGCTACCTGAAGATCTCGGTTATTGTGTTGAAAGCATGCAAACTGAGAGCCTGGGCACTGTTCTTTTTCTTTTCTTTTCTTTAAAAATGTAGATTCTGGAGTGTGTGTGTGTGTGTGTGTGTGTGTGTGTGTGTGTGTGTGTGTGTGTCTGTCTGTCTGTCTGTCTGTCTGTCTGTCTGTCTAATGTCTCTGTCCAAGTCAGATTACCCTGCTGAGACCAAGGAACTTCTTGTCAAGCCTGAGGCTCCCCTCACTCTAAATCAGATTTTACTTCTATATCTGTTCTGCCAGACAACATTCATTAATCTGGATGAAGATTAAAGATAAGGTCTCCCGTCCTGACCGCTTGAGATCTTTCACTATCCACCCTTTTCTTATCCCTCCAATATCATCCCTGGCCATGTTGGAACTCTTCTTTCACCATCTGGGAACTTTCTCTTCACACCCTGGGGCCGTGGAACAGTGCGTTCCTTCAGGTGCAGCAGCCCCCAGCTCAGCTTTGGTCCCTGTGTGGGCGGCACCTTCTCCAGAAAGCTCACTCTCACCTGCTGCTCTGCATTTCTTTCCTTCTTCCTTCACACAGCTTCGTTGAAGCCTCTCATGATGCCTTTTCAGAGTATCTTCCCCTTGATTATTAAAGTGACTTATCCTAGCACTGAATCTGGAAAAAGTCTTGAAAGAGAGGGAGGAAAAATCACACATATTCTAACAAGTTGGGGTTAGAAACACTGTTAACATTTTTTTTTATTTTTGTTTTATTGAAGTACAAATATCAATGAGACAGTTTTAAGATACCTTGACAAGATGGATTTAATAAATTAATACACTGCAAACTGTTTTCACAATGTTTTGGTATCATACAAGGTGCATACATGATATTATACTTACAGACATTATTATACCATATGTCTCTTATCAGTAAATTAAGAGTGTAGCTGTTTACTTATCTTATTTTTTATACATGAATTACATCAAAGATTCAATAATTAATACTTTCTACCTTGCTATTTTCCTAGTGGTTGTCCATAGTACTAGAAGCCAACATAATATCCTGTCCAAACACCATTAGTGCAAATCTTGCCTCTCATAGAATTATGTAGAAGCACGGCGTTATCTATCCCAACTGTACTGTCCATACACACACATCATGATTCTTCCTTTCTATACCCTTTCCTTTGTCTGCACCTGTCAAACATGGGCACTCCATTATCATTCAACTACTTTAGGTACCTGAACTCAACAACACAATCCAACACAGTCCAGCATTCCACAGCAATAGTGAGTTATCTGAAGAAGTTGTTGACCATAGCCATTTACAACTCAACTTATTATTATGGCCCCATGGTGTGTACTTCATTTTTATATGTTTCTGCTGGATGGTTAAGACCTAGATAGAGCAAGACCTATATACCAACACATGTACTTCATGTTTCTTATGAGGTCAGTGAAGTCCCTTCAGGGTTTATCTTGTAGTCCTGTACCTAATTCTGTAGATCCATTGTCTGTGTCATCCATGTGGATGAGTCACAGCCAATGCTTGACCAGTTTGCTCTCCATGAGAGCCTGAGAAAAAGTTTTCTCTCCATGTGACTCTCCCTAGGAACACTATAGAACTTCAATCTCTTTCCTCTGTGGCTCCATAATCTCCTTGTTCAGAAAATTTGGAGCTCAACTGAGTTTCATGATGTCGCAGTACAGGTTTTCCTATGTCCTGAGTCTTCGTTGACCTTGAAAGGCTAGGACCAAAATGTTGGCTGGCCTTGTGGCTCTTCTATTTCTCCAATTTTGATCTATGAACTTAGGTTGTTAACCATCCAGAAGAAAAGCTGATTAGTATCCTGCAGCATATGCCATTCACTTTGCCTTATCTGACTCAATTGTTTTTAGTTGTTGTATGTTTCCATTTGTATTTCCGCTTTCAGTTTTATACTAGGGAGACTATACAATATTTACACAGGTGTGTCTGGTTTATTTCACTTATGAGTATATGTTCAAGTGGCATCCACTTCAGTATAAATGCTTCAAGCTGATCATTCTTAATAGCTGAGTAATACTCCATTATATAGAAATACCACATCTTTTTCAACCATTCCTCATGTGGCAGACATCTTGGTTGTTTCCAAGATTTTGTTATCAGAAATTGTGTTGCTATAAACATAGGTACACATATATCACTATGATATAATGTTTTCAGTTCCTCTGGGAAAGTTCTAGGGGGATAGTCAGCTTGAATGGGATTTCCAGTCCTACTCTTTTGAGGAGTCTCCACACTGACCTCCACAATGGTTGTACCAGTCTACATTCCCACCAGCAGTGGAGAAGTGTTCCCTTTTCCCCACAACCTCTCCAACATTTGTTGTTGGTTGATTTCCTTATGATGGCCATTCTTTCTGGAGTGACATGATATCTCAGTGTTGTTTTTATTTGCATTTCATGGATGACTAGCGATGTGGAGCATTTTTTCATATATTTATTCGCTTCTTTAATTTCATCCTCTGAGAAGTGTGTATTCATCTCAGATGCCCATTTCTGAACTGGGTCTTTAAATTTGAGGGCCCACTGTTAACATTTTGATAAATTTCTTTGCAGTACTTTTCCATGCATATATTTGTACACTTTTATACTCTCAGAAAAAGAAAAAATGAAGTCCTGCATAAAAGACAAACAGAATGTTGACTTCAATGCATTTAGTATTTCTAGGTGACTGGTAGCTTTAAAATATAAAGTACAAAATTTAAAAATCAAATTGCAAGGGCTCTTTCTTAGCACCAGTTTAGCAAAGGAGTGTGCTACATAATGAGTGTTTAGACAAATCTAAACAGTATATAGTCTACTTTTTAAATTAGTATTTTATCATCTCCTAACACTTCCCTTTGCACATGCATCTTTACTCCATAACTCTGCTTTACGGGTCTGATTGTACTGCAGTCTTTGCTTCCTTTTTGGTACCCCCATTACACTGCAAGCTTAATTCAGGCAATTTTTCATGGCATATCTCGTACCTGCCACGGTCTGAACGGAGGTGACCATATAACAAACTAAATTAGTGAGAGGTTACTTCCCCTCTCTGGATTCTCTAAGTCAACCAACTGCTGTTTATCATCTAGAGCTGAGGTGCCAGGGCCTCTAGGTCTGGGATGCTAGCTACTCCTCCCAAAGAGCCCCCAAGGAAAAAGGGCCAACTCTTCAACTGCAGAGACTGCTGCCACAGAAAGCCCAAACCTTACCTGTTCTGGATGGAGTCACCTCATTTGGGTCACCTCCTGGGCTGAGGTAACCTGCGTTCATTGACTGGTACAAAGACCTGGGGATGTTCTGATAGGGGCTAAATCAGAAAGGTCCTGCTCCAAAAGTCTCCTGAGACTGCAGCTCCTAGAATGGTTTCCCAGCCTAGTGTCTGCCTCAACCTCTTCGTGCTTCCTTCTCCTGTCTTCCTCAGGTGTCACCCTGCAGGAGTGACCCAGGAAGCCTTCCACAAGCTTGACTGTGTCTCAGGCCTGCTTCTCAGAAGTGTGTCGTGTCAGTAGGGCCTTGATGATCCACGAACACAGCCCTGACATAAGGCGACATGGCACTCCCCAACATGTGTCCGGATGGCAGGCTGCACACTCCTTGCCATACACCCTTATTGTGTGCCTGTTATCATTAAATACATGACAACAGGAATTTAAAAGCAATCAATGAGTTAGAAAGTAACTGACTCTCACAGAAAACAGAAAATACTGAGAGGAAAAAAAGAGCAAAGATAATTGAAGAATCAATTCAGGAGGTTTAAATCTTGAAAAGACAGGACAAATAAAATGGATTAGGGTACTATTGGGTAAATTATATTTTTTTTTCTTAAAGACAGCTTTCAGATTGCATGGGCTTAAATATGACTCATAATGCATGAAAAGGACCAACAATACAGAACAAAATCAAGAAAGGTCTAGGGATAAAGAAAACATCATAAAATCAGGGGGGAAGAGAAGGAGAGTAAGATAGAAAGGACAATAACAGCACAAGGGGAATCAGTATCCAATACATCATCAGACTCCTCCATCATAATGCAAGTAGCTAAAAGACAAGAGTCTTTTAGAATTATGCCTTCGAGATCCTAAGGCAAAACAGTTTCCAAAATAGAATCTTCTATCTAGCTGAGTTTTCAATCAATATGATGGGGAAAGAAAAACAAGGTCTCAAAGTGTGCTTTTCATATATCTTTGCTCAATAAGTTACTAAAGGTAGGGTCCACCAAAACACATGATGGTCAATAAAGGGAAGAGATGAGGTCACCAACAATAGCCAGTTACAGCTGAGGAAAAGAAAGAGAAATCCAAGAAAGATGAGGTAGTAGTAGCTAGAGAGCTGAATTCCAGTCTTTCATGGCAGCAAATTGGTGGGTAATAGCTACAGCTGAAAAATAAAGAAGTAGAGCTTAATGCTGTTATTTAGAGCTATAAAGGTCAATAAAAGTAGGAACAGCTAAAGAGATGAAATTATTTGCCTTTAGAAAGCAGGAACCAGGAAGAGATTGTGTTGTGCTTTATAAGCCTTGTAGTAGTATTTGACTTTAAAACTAAGAGCAATTATTACTTTTACATAAGGGAACTTTAAATAGGCAAGAGTCCATTAATATGCCAGGAATAATTTGTAAATTGTGGTGTAAAAAGCCCCTTTACTGGTATGGTTAGAAGTGGGCTTTCTGGAGAGAATGCAAGCCCCTCTGATTTGTCCCTTTCCCCCCTGAAAATGGTTTTGAAGTGAAGTCTTGAGGAGCCCATCAATCTAGCAATTAGAAGAAAATGCAAAGGGAACAGCAGGAATCATGACTGTGAGGAAACAGTTACCATCCCACAAAATTATTGCCTTTATCAAATTAGAATAAACTTGTTGAGACAATGCTAACTATCTTGATGTAAAAATCAAAATGGTCTGCCTTCAACTGTCAAACAGACTCTTCCCACTCGTCTGTAAAGTGCTCCCTTCCTACCAAGTCGTATATTTCAGGTTGCATTTGCAGTCTGGGAAAGTGCAGTTGCCAGGCCTACAAGTCCAGGGAGCCTGCCGGCACAGGGCTGCATCCTGCACTTTGGAGAACAGCCAGCTCATTTAGCCAGCCTGCCAGTTGCAGGAGGCAGAGTGGAACCTGCTCCCGCAGAAACATCACAAAGTAAAATATCATTGCACCTATCGTACTGATCAATAGCATGAAATAAAGGACCTACCTTTGGAGGAGAGATAGTTTTCTAGGGCTTCTCAAATGTGCTAGAATCTTACAAATATATATCTTCCAAACCACCAGATGAGACAAATAGATACAAATACTAGTTATTGTTATGTGCTATCTCATCCTTTATAAAACCTATCTCAGATTGCTTTGAAGCGAGAGGGCAGGATGGGATATTGATATGTATAGAGCCCCCGGGAGAAGGCGGACGCAGTACGAAGTGGGGAATGGCCGCTAAGCATGCTGGGAAAGGGAGGGGTCTTGGAGCCAGGCGCAAACCACACAGGCAGCCCTTGTCAGGAACAGAGAACAGAATTGTCACAGGGTCACAATTTCACTTTTCTAGTTGATAAAGCTCCTCATGGAGGGATGACCAGAACTAGAAGAAAGATAAGCACCAACACAAGTTGCAATGTGTCTAAACCTCACTGCTTGTTAATTTCTTTTCAAAAATGGCTTTAAGATAGAATTACATAGCATATAATTTACTCACTAAAAATGGAAATTTCAATGGTTTTTAATATATTTACAAAGTTTTATAATCATAGTCACAATTAATTTTAAAATATTTTTTGTCACCTTCTCTGAAGCCCCATCTCCCTTACCAGGAATTGCCCATTCTCTCCCTCAAATTCCTCTACACACACACACACACACACACACACACACACACACACACACCCCATATACTGTTCCGATCAACCACTATTACATGGATTAACTTTCTGTGAACATTTCTTATCCATTAAATCGTGCAATCCGTGGTCTTCTGTCAGTGGCTTCTTTCACGTAGCGTGATGCTCTCAAGGTTCATCATGTTGAGGTATTTACCTCCATTTTTAGGACAGGATCACATTTCTAAGTATGTACGCATGCATGCATGCGAGTAGGTAGGTAGATATGTGGCTAAAGAATCAAAGGTGGCTGCAGATTCTTTGCCACTCCTCTCATTGAAATGTGCAATCTCTATCTTTTTGCCTCAAATCTGGGCTCACTCTATGACTTACTCCATCTAATGAAACCTAGAAGTGACACTAGGTAATTCCAGAGGCTGAGCCGTGGGAGATACACAATTTCTAGTTTTATGGGCTGAAAATGCTCCATCTTGGAAGCCAGACACTGCTAATGTAGGCCGCAGGAAGGAGAGCCAAGGTGCTCTTGTCAGTGAGCAGGTGAGCTTCCAGACAACAGCCAGAGCCGCCTGCGGGCCGGCCATTAAAACCTACTAAAGCCTCTGGATGGCTGCCACACCAGCCACCAATGCAGGAAGCAGAAGAACCATCCAGTTGAGCCCTGCCAACCCACAGAGATGAGGGATATTGGAAAGCCTGATGTTACTTTAAGACACCATAGGTAAGGGCTGACTCATTATACAGCAACAGGTAACTAAAATGATCCCAGATTCATATTTACTATGAGACCAAGTCAGAATTTTGCTCATCTCTAGTGATAGCAAAGTGGGACAGTAATAAGGCTTTCTGTCTCCCAGGTAATTTCCAAAAGGACAGCTTAGTTGACTGTGAAAGAATTAATAAGAACGACACAGTAAAGGGAGACAAACTATGCTAAGTCAGCAGCATCAATGACAAGGTGTACAAAACCTTATCATGCCATTAAGGTAAGCAATTCAATTACTACAATATGTACAAAGTGAAATAATAAACTTACAGGTTGATGTAAAGGGTATATAAAATCAAGGGCTATAAAGAGCATAGTGGAATCAATAAAGTTTATGGAAAATGAAATTAGTCATACGTGGATATGGGTAACCAATGTGCAGCACATTCTCTATTTGGGAAATGAGGGGTAGTTTCTTTGTGCTCTGAGATCACATGCAAAATAAAGGATTAAAAGACTCCCACATAGGGCTGGGATTGTGACTCAGGTTTGAGGGCTTGTGTATGGTCCCCAGCCCTATAAAACAATCACAACCAACAAAGCATGTTTTGTTTGATATATTTTGATTACATTGAGCATGTTGGGTTTATTCTGACTTTTTAGACTCTGCTTTTGCATGTGCATCTTTTGCCTGCCCCCCTACCTACAGCACAGTGCACCCCCATTTCTCAAAGTCCCATTACCACAGATCTATCTGAAGTGTTCCTTCATTTTCCTATCATGAAGTCATTACCATCACTATATTCTGATAATAATTTATAAAAAAGTGATATAATAGCATGTCACCCTTTTAAACATTTCTGGTTAAATGAAATAAACCATAGTAGGAATGAACCATTTTCATGTCAGTGTGTCCTGGAATGACTAAGACGAGGTTTCAAGCATGCAACAAGGCTGCATAGAAGGGCTCAGTATACTGATCAATTCGAATGAAAAATGGATAAATGGATGAGTACATGGATTCCCCTTAAAGTGTGGCTTATGGAATATCACCCTAACTGCTAGGAAGATGGAAAAGGAGGAGTTAAGTGATGGCTTGAGTGTTTCTCTGTATGAAAGATCTGAGCATAATAACACTCCTGGGAGGAGAAACTGGAGAACTGACCTTGAAGTTCACTCTTTGCATTTAGATTTCATGTATGTTTCGGGTGGATTCTGAAGTATGATTCTAGGCTACAAAAAGGTTAAATCTTCCCCTTTGTACAGCCAATAGAAGAGTTGTTTGGACAATTAAATTTGATTGGTTTTCCAAAGTTATCGTTAGTGGTTGGTGGCAATATCTAATGTGTCCATGGGCCGGGGAAATAGCTCAGTAGAATAAGCAGTTCCCTGGCAAGCTCAAGGGCCTGAGTTCCATCCCCAGTTCTGAAAAAAAAAAAAAAAAAAAAAAAAAAATATATATATATATATATATATATATATATATATATATATGTTTCCAAGAAGCCAAGTGGAACAAAATGACAGGCTTTGAAATCCCACCACTGGGCAATAGTAAGAAAGCATCATGGTGGGACATAGAACCAGATATAGAGTCTTCTGAAGGACAGTGTTTCTCCAGTGTCTCCATTCCTTGGAGACTTGGATTGGATTTTGTTTTGCTGGTAGATCCTTCAGTAGTTTCTAAAGTTGTCTCAGGGGATTCCAGAGTTAGGAAACATTCTTCATTTGAAAAGTTTAAATTCTGCTATAGATGGAATGACAAGGACTACGGTGTGCACAGGACACTCTGACAACAGAATAAAAACACCATCTGCAAATGAAGAAAGCCATATTGCATATTCATTAATTCAGCTGACATTTATTGGGTGCCTGTGATGTGCCAGACCCCATGATAAGGTCTGAGCTCTAGAGATGGGCAGCTCTTGTAGAGTTTATATAAGTGTACTTACAGTATTAGACATTAGATAATAAACACATGTACAACTACAAAGTATGATAAGTGCTACGGAGGAAAGGACAAAATCCTATGATACAGAAAAATACAGTTTAGATGTAGCAGGAACAGAAAAGGGAAGCAGGAAGCAAGTAGGTTTAGGTGAGAGCTAAGCATGATTTGATGGTACTTGATAAGTGGGAGGTTTATATTTAGGTTGAGCTGCATGAAATCAATGATATTTAACCATTTATAATCTTCAAAATGGGCTGGGGAGATAGCTCAGTGGAATAAGTGCTTGCCTAGCAAGCACAAGGTCCTGAGTTCAATCCTTGGTACCACAAAAACAAAAACAACAACAACAACAACAAAAAACTTCAGAATGGCAATTGTGCCTGGTTACAGCTAGCATTAGCCTGTGTTAAAGGCAGGAGCAGGGCTAGGAGGTCTACATCCTACTTTTTTCAGACCAGGAATCGATGGCAAGATTAGAGGCAGCTGTAGCAATGGGAAGAAAACTTGCAACTCTGAATTATTAGAAAGAGCACTGGATGGGGCCAGGAAGATGGCTCTGTAGAATAAGCACTTGTCTAGCAAGCACAAGGGCCTGAGTTCAATCCCTGGTTCTGACAAAAAAAAAAAAAAGCACTGGAATTTCAGCAATGTAGTTAATGTTTATTGTCATCCTTTTGATTTAAATACTTATGCTTGCCCTGAAGTCACTGAATGGATAATTAGAGGAATAGCTGAACTTAAACTATTGCCCCTCCTTCTAAAAAAAAGGTGGAAAACCAGGCTATTTAGATCTTAGGGATTGTAAATTTCTGAATGAATCATCAGGGTTCTTCATGCAGGCTGTGATCTCCAGCACCACAACATCGTCAGCCAGCAACCACACTGCCTTGGGTATAAAGTGAACTCATGTTCCAGCTACTGTGAAAAAACAAGTTATTCCAAACTTGGTGGCATAAAACAGCAATTGCTTGTGTTCGTGGATTCCAGTACAGGGAAAGGCACGTTAAGGTTATTCTTCTCCATTCCATGTCCTGGGCCTCAGCTGGGAATATCTGTATTTCAAGGGGCTACAGCAGTCAGAACTGGGAGATCCCCTGTCCAGGTGGGTTCTTCACTCATCGTCTGGTGCCTGGGCTGGGATAAGCAGACAACTGGCTCAACTGGCACACGGTCCTGGAGTACCTCACATGTCCTCTCTCTGCCTAGCAGCTAGCCTCTGAGATGAAGAAGGGAGCCGGTGCAAAGCAAGCATTGCAAGACCAGCCCAAGCTGCATTGCCCTTTCTAACCTAACTTCAAAAGTCACACCACAGTCCTTCTGCCGAACTGTATTGATAGATGCAATCATGAGCTCACTCAGAGGAGGTAGGACCAAAACCTCACCTCCCAGTAGGAGGAGTGTCACAGCCATGAGGTAGCCAAGCATGTGGGGTGGGAGGTGTTATGATGTCCATCTTTAAAACTATAATTTGCCATGAAGTGATGAAAGAGAAACACCCCAAGAAACATGAGAACCAGGTAATGGTTTTGCATAGGGTTGCTTTGTCTGCCCAAAGTGAAGATGAGGTGAGAGGCTGTGATAAGAAGGCACTGACTCTCCATGGGAAGACACGTTTCCAAACCAGCCATGCTTGGGCCACACTGTGCAGAAAAAAGCACTGGCTCTTCCTGAGAGCATGAAGACTGAACACTGCAGAGATAGGATTTTTTTTTTTTTTTTTTTTTTTTTTTTTTTTTTTTTTGTCTCTTTGAGACAGGGTCTCACTATGCAGTTCAGACTGGCCTTAAGCTCATTTTGTAGCTCAGGCTGGTCTCGAACTCACAACAATCTTCCTGCCTCAGCCTCCCAAGTGCTGGGATTACAGGCATGCACGACCACGCCCGGCCCAGAGATAGGATTTTTGAAAGCAGAGCTAGAATTTTTCAGGGCACAGTAGGAGGAAAGAGTCTTCCAAAGCAATCAAAGGTTTATTTGAAAAGACTGTTCTCAAAGCATGATGCAAAAGCAATATTTGAGATACAGTGGCCTGAAGCAAGAAGCAGACACCTAGATTTAGACGTCCTACCCTGCAGCTCAGAAGGGAGGAGAACAGTAGGATAAAGACTGACCTTTCTCAGTCCTGGCATTCAGTGTCCTACCAGTGCCTCCTGTCAGCCACACCAAACCAGAGTCAACAGACAAGAAAACAGTGACACAATCCCCAGAGACCAGTGTGGAAGCCCAAAGCAGGGTGGAAAAGCAAAAAGGGTAAATCTGGAGTGCACAGCCTGTAAGAAAGAGCCCACAATCTATGCATTCCTGGACCAGGTAGACTCAAACTTACGACTGTGTTCAAGATTCTCTTCCCAGAATGAGCAGAACTTGGGTGAATGTTGTCCCGCCTTGCATCATTGAGGCTTATTTCTGTCTGTGTATCCTAAAAGGGCCAGTAGCATCCTTAAAAAATGTTAATGTTAACACATCTGGTAATTCCTACTTCTGTGTCCTGCGTTACTCATGTCAGGCAGGGAGGCATGAGGCTGACATTGAGGCTCTGACACCACATTCTTGGTTTAGTCCTTGCTGGTGAGTTATTTGATGTCTCTGTGCCTTTAGTTCACACATTCAGAATTTAGGGATGATAAGTCTACTTTGTGGGGTGTTCCAAGGCTGAAAGGAGATTGTGTGTGTGTGTGTGTGTGTGTGTGTGTGTGTGTGTGTGTGTGTCTTATTACTATTATCATTCTTTCAATACAGGGTCTCACTACTCAGTTCAGACCCAGCTTCCTCCTGAGCTGTCTCAGCTTCCTCAGCACTGAGATTACAGTCATGCACCACCACACCCGGTTCTGGGGCCAGCATGGCATGCAGTACTAGGGATTGAACTCAGGACTGAGTACTTGCCAGGCAGGTGCTTATGCGGCTGAGCTATCTCCCCAGCCCAGAGATCATGTGATGTGCAGTAGGGTCCTGATACATGATGTTGATGCTTTTATGCAACAGATGTTTTCAGGTACTCATTTCTATGTGGAAAGCTCTAGATTTCTTGATTATAGTGTAGAGTTGCTCAAAACATATTTAATGTGACTTTAATAGCATGTCTTTTAGTTGTGCTTTCACCTTTACCCACGATACTCCTCAGATTCTCAATACTCAGAATTCAAAACATGAATATCCTTTGACTCACTAATTCTAATACTAGGATTTAAAAAAAAAAAAAACAACAGATCTCATTTTAAAATTGGAGATTCTCAGCAAAACTGAAGAGGAAGTAGACTGATTACCCACATGCCTCCTATCTCATATGTGAATAACTCACTGTCAGCCCCTTTGTCGCACTGGTACGTGTGCTATAATTGATGAATCTGCATTGACACATCATATCACTCGAAGTCCATAGTCAAAATTAGGGAACGTTCTTAGCATAGTGCATGTTATAGGTTTGGACAAATGTAAAAGGACGTGGGCCCACCACATCCTGACACCCCAATTGTTCCACTCCTCTGCACTAAGCCACTTGTCCACTCACATACATATGCAAGCCCTGGCACCCACTAATCTTTTTCCTCCAGCCATAGGGTTTTTTTTTCATTTCTAGAGTGTCATATATTTTGCAGTTGTGCAGTTTGTAGTGTTTTCAGATTGGTTTCAATACCAATACAGATTCAAGTTTCCTCCACATTTTTCTTGACTCGATAGCTCATCTCTCTCTAGTGCTGAATAATATCCATTGTCTGGATGTAACATAGTTTGCTTATCAATTTACCTACTGAGAAACACTTCGGTTGCTTCCAACTTTTGGTAATTATGAATGAAAATGCTATAACTCTCTGTGCGTAAGTTCCATGGGGAGCTATGTTTTCATCTCTTTTGGGTAAACCAAGACGCAGCACTACTGAGTTGTATGGTATGAGTGTGTTTAGGTATGAGTGTTTTTTTCAGCTCTGGGAATCAAATGTAGGACCAGTTAGTTTTCTAAGAAGATGCCAACTTGTCTTCCAAAGTGGACATAGCATTTTACATTCTTATCAGTGATGGATGGACATTCCTGTTGTTCCACATCTTTGCCAGCTTACCAGAGTCTCGAATTTTGGTCATTCTCATAGGTGTGTACTGGCATCTCATTGTTTTAATTTGCATTTCCCTGATGACTATAATGTTAAACATTTTTTCCTGTGTTATTTGCTATTTGTATATCTTCTTTAGTGAATATCTGTTAAGGCCTTTAAAATTCATAGATATATACTTTTACCCAAAGAAATATGCACATGAATATTCTCTGCATTGCTTATAATTTCACAGGGCAAGGGACAGCACAGTTCTCCATCAAGAGGGAGTTTGCTAATCAGGTCACTCATTTCCTTACTGTTGAATTTTAAGAGTTCTCTATACACTTTGGACAACAGCCTTTTATCAAATATATGCTTTTGCAAATATTTTCTCCCATTTCTTTAGTTCTTTTGACAATGCCTTTCACAGAACAGAAATTTTTAACTTTTAGGCAGTCTATTGACATTCTTCTTTCATGCGTACTTTCATGCGTATGTAGCATAGGTACTTCCTATGCTACATCTAAAAAAGTGATCACCATACCCAACATCACCTAGGTTTTCTGCTGTGTTATCCTCCAGGAGTCGCAGTTTTGTGTTTTATAGCGCTAGCATTTTAAGTTCACAGATAACTATGTTGTACTCAAGGAAATATGTATAAGGACAATCTATGAAGTTTGTCTACAATTTTAAAAGGTAAGAAACAACACAATTGTCCATCAAGAGGGGATCTGAATTCTGGCACAAAACATGGGGCAGATCTATATGTTCTCTTACTGGATTAATAACAATAAATCCAGAAGTTGAAAATGCAAAAGTCCACGTCTTGACTCCCAAAAGTCTCATTTCTTAGTACAATGACATGTGCACATAGTCCAGCCAACACAAGGGAGAGGAAATGGGGTCACACTGTGTCAACAAGGCCAAGTGCCTCTGCTCAACTGGAAGAGCAGATGCAACCCACCCCATCATGGACAGCACCTTTCCCTGGCTCTTCCTGTGGGGTACAGATGTGCTCTCAGATGACCTGACTCAGTTTCTTCTGGGCAGAGAGAGGATGAGATCCACTCCTAGAGGTGGTAGCTTCCCCAACAGCCAGTCCCCAATGTCCGCCCTGGCCCGGGACATCCCACTGCTTCTTGGGTAGGCCTGCAGGTGGGCTGTCTTTGAGCATAGCTTTGCTTGGGCTTCTCCCACCAGGGAAAAGAGCTGCTTTCGTTCATCTCTAATGAGGTCTCTGTTTGATTTAACAAGATGCCAGAGCTGTCCCCAGTATTCCTGGAGTCTGTACAAATCTTTGCTTTGAAATCCCTGGAGAGAAAGCAATGTACCCTGGACTTCCTTCTTCCTCACCTTTGGAGGGGCTCCCGTCCCACATCCTCTCTGCTCCCCTCCTTTCCCGCACAAAAGGAAAGGCATGCTTTACAATCCTTCTAATTAATAGTTTGTTTATATTTTTCAATATTTGGTGGTTGGTTTAGTTTAAGGTCCTTGGGGGATTTAAACTACCTGGATTATATAAGCACAGTGGAAGGTAGAGGAGGTTTTGACAGTTTCTCTTCTCTCTCTCTTTAATTGGTGGCAGCGCAAGCTATAACAAGGGGAGTCTAATTCCATTCTGCTGAGAGAGACGGAAAGTTTTATTTTTATTATCCTTCCAAGACTATCTAGCAAATTGGCAGGGTCTCCCCTCCAATATTATAGAAAGCAGCAAAGCACCAGTTTCTTCCTATTTCTGGGAACTCTCCTGAGTGTGGAGATTAAATGAGGACACGGTCTTGTCCCTTTCCCCAAGCCTTTCTCTGCCTTCCTTTAGAGACCACCTTGGTTGCCAGTTTCATCCAGTCTGGCAGGGATGTGGCACCCTGTCCCCAGGCAGCCCTAGGCCCGGCTGGTTCAGCTCTGCATAGCTGCACCTTCTTCAATCCAGTCACTCTGAGGCCTGCGTCTGCTGGGTCACACAGACATCTGCTTTGTATCAGCTCTTTCCTTGACTTCTGGGCCACTCAGTCAGCTGGTTGCCACCTTAAGGGCTTTCTCACCTCAGGAAGCTTCTCCAACAGAGCCACACGCATCGAGCTGTGCTTTCTGTGAGTTGCTTGGTCTTTCTGAACATTAACATAAAATCCTGGACCGCTGGGCCAATTCTCCAGGTGTGACCACAGTGGCACGCATGGTAAGCTGTGAACTGTCATAGACACAGCTGTGTGCACGCCATTCAAATAATTATTGCATGTCCACCATACTCTTACCCTGGTCAATTAAAAGGGAGCCAGGGACTGGGGTGTCGCTCAGTGGCAGAGCCTTTGTCTAGTATGTGTGAAGTCCTGGGTCCTGTCCCCAACACCACTAGATACAGCCTTAGAGAGAGGCAATTAGGTAACATGAATCAAGAATCTTAATATTTCATAAACTCTATGAAATATTAAGATTCATCCCACCAGGCATGCCTGTAGGAATATAGTCCCAGGAAAAAAAATCATGTGTGCAAAAATGTTTATTAGGAATATTTATTACTTCTAAAATTAGAAATCATCCACACATCCAATAATGAGAAAATGGTTAAATAAATTATATAGTAGTTATAAAATGTACTAATCTACATTCATTAAAATATTATAGAAAAATATTTGATGACAGAAAGATATTTGGGTTACATTGTTAAACAAAAAAAAGATTCAGATTAATCACAAATTTTACTTTTAATCATTGATCTCCAATTTAGAAGAGCTAAAAATAAAGAAATAGAAAGTCATCGAATTCGAAGGCAGAATTCTTTCCATGGCCCCTTTCAACATGTTAGATGGAGAATTTTGAAAACATGGACAAGCAAAGGAAAGGAAAAATTAGCCAGATACTTCCACCCACATAAAGTCACAAGTTACACTTAGGAAAAGCATGTATGGATGTGAGTATACGTGCTGGATGCTATCCATTCTGTTACTATTCTTATAAACATTAGTCTAAAGATATAATTTATATTATTGGTTTATAAAAGCATAATGTTACATTATGCTCCTCCTCCAATGTCTTAAGATAATAATTTATTGATACAATCCCTTTCCATATTCTGACTTTATGTGATAATTGTCATGAATTTTACCTGCATAGATATTATGCATTCCGGAGCATGATCACACTCAATATTTATTTGTATTACCTGTATACTTTCACCTTACATTGCTCTTCATTCCTTCTTACATCTCTACCTTTATTCCCTTAACTATTTTCCTTCTGTGTGAAGAATATCCTTTAGTATTTGCTGTGTGGGGCTGGGGAGATGGCTCAGTGGAATAAGCACTTCCCCGGCAAACGCAAGGGCCTGAGTTCAAACCCCGGCTCTGCCAAGAGAAAAAAAAGAAAGTATTTGCTGTGGTACAGGATCTGCTGGTGACAATTTCACCCAACATTTTTAGCTGCAAATGTGTTAATTTCATCTTCATTTTAAAAGGATATTGCTACTAAGTGATTGTCTGTCAACTCTCTGAAGAAGTTTTGGATAGCCTTGTACTATACTTGGTTTTTCTCTTATTAGTCCTACTATAAATCTGTAGTACTCTCAGTATCCTCACCTCAATGCCTATCATCAAGTTTTAAAATTTTTTATCTACTATATCTTCAGATATTCCTTCTAATCTCTCTCCTATAGTTTTGGGAATTATTATGTTAGACTTCACAAAATCTCCATGTCTCCTTTTTTCTCTCTTTTCTGTCATTGAAACTATCATTCCCTTTACTTGCCCATAATCTCTTTTGCAGTTCATTAGTTTTATATTCTGCTCTGTGTAATTTTCTGTTAAAACCTACTCAGTGAGTTTTTTCAGCAACTGAATGTTTCAGGTCTACAAATTCCATTTGATGCTCCTCTACCAAATATCTGTTTTATTTTTTATGCCTTTGAACGTATCCAACATATTTATGATGCTCTGTGTTTCTCTTGATCTTTATTTGTGGCTGTTTTCTTCTTCATGTGCCTGGAATACTTTAATTGCCTGCCTAAAATTAGTATGAAAAATATTTAAAAATTAAAAAGATGGGCCGGGAAGTGGCTCAATGGAATAAGCACTTCCCTGGCAAGTGCAAGGGCCTGAATTCAATCCCTGGTTCTGCAAAAAATAAACAAATAAAAATATCAAAAGACCTATGGACATGTTAAGGTTTTTGTCCATTTGTTCTCCCAAAACGTCATGGAGTCGTGGGACAGACTTCTAAAGTTTGTGATTAACTATGGCCTACTGGGATTCTGGGTGTCAGTGCTGTTGTGATTATAGGTGTGACTACTGCACCCAGCCTAGGGCCTATAGCCTGGATGTAATTTAAGGGTGACAGACTTACTCTCTGTTATCATTGCTGTTGCTTCTCCCTTTGCTCTCTGCTCTTTGCTGCCACCATGAAAGATTGCTCTCTGCCATGTGCCAATCTGCCTTAGAGCCAGCTGAGTATTGACTGAAACATTCAATAACTGTGAGTGAAGCAAATCTTTCTTTCCTTCATTTTGGGTGTCAGGTATTTGTCCCAGCAATGAGAGAAGAGTAACTGAGACAGAACCTAATGTTAATTTCATGTTCCATTTGTTAATCTTTCTTGTTAGTTATGGTTACTCTAGCCACTGCTTACTACATGTACTCTGATTCTTGACACTAAAGATTTTTTTTTTAATCTAACCTTCTATTTAAAATTATTCAAACTTTTATAAGCATGTTTGGAATGTGTCATATCCTTCTATCTTTCTTTGAAAATGTTTTGTAGTTTAACACTAAATCTCAACTTGTACTAAGGACTACTTCTGCTGAGAGAAGTCATACTTGGGAAATAAATAGACTTAGACTTCTGGCAAATAAATAAATAAATATAAAAAGATTGTAGGTATTCTATCATTCCTTCAGAAAGGATTTATCTTTGTTTCTGGATGTAGCTAGAGACATTAGCAATGTAGGATTCCCTTTTTCCAAACCTGGTAATAACAATATTCAAGGCTGAGTTTCATTCCTTTGAAAGTTAGTTTACTTCTGGGCCATCCCTATTCTAGGTAGAGATATTTAGAGACATCACCCAGAGTCACAGAAGATCCACTAGGCTTCCTCACTTTAAGAAGCCCTACAGTCCCAGGGATGGTGAACCTTTTAGAGCTTTCAGTGATAATCAGCAGCGTGTGGTGGTTTGTGTGCCATAGATTCCCTACCACTGCTTAATTCCTGCTTCCCAGAGCCCCGTGAAGCTGTCAAAGTCCTCTTTAACTTCTTTGCCTCCCCACCATGTCATCTGGAATTGGTAAAGTGCTCCTAAATACAGTGGGTTTCCATTGCTCTGGATTTTTGTCTTTTCCCAAATTTTAATCTGTTAATCCTTTTGGGCCTTATTAGCTGTCTAGTGCCATCAAGAAAAATTTTACAGACTGTCTAGCTTAGCTCTTCTAATTGTCCTCAGCAGCCAAATTGGTCTAAGTTCCATAGTCCACCAGTACTAAAAGCAGAAATCTGCCATCTATTATGATATTCAGCTTTAAAGTATAAAAAGCCCTTCCCCATCCTCATTGCAGTCTGGGAAGGTTACATTTGTAATTCCAAGGGAAAGTTATTGGAATTCTAGTACATTCATTCCAATGTACCACTTTCAGTACAACCCACGGTGTAAAGACACAATTATATATCCAACATGATGGGGACCTCAGGGGTTCTTCAGTCCAGCTTAGGATGATGGCTAACCAAAACAAAAGCCTCTACTCCAGGCCAAACCCAGGTTTTATAAATTGACAATGAGGAGCGTGGTGGGAAGTCCATGAGTGCTGTGACCTGGGCTAGCTAGGTGGCCTGAAATCACCTCCGCAATAGGCAGAGAGAAGGATATGTCCAAAGAGTAATCTGCATTACACAGTTCAAGGTAATAGTTAATGTTTTCACATCAGCGCTTCAGTTCTGATGTGTGACTCTTGTTTTTCTCTTTTTTTCCTTCTTTTTTTTTTTTTTTCCTTTTTTGAGACAAAGTTTCACTATGCAGTTCAGGCTGGCCTTAAGCTCACTTTGTAGCTCAAGCTGGTCTTGAACTCACAATAATCCTCCTGCCTCAGCCCCCGAGTGAGATTACAAGCGTGCACCACCACACCCGGCTGATGTGTGACTTTTTATGCCCTGAGAAGTCATAGCCTCTTATCTCAAGGCTCAATCCCAGGCTCCTGCTTTGTCCACAGTGCTTTTTTGGAAGCTCTGGGGAAGAGCAACACTGACCTATCACCTTGCTTTAAAGACTAAAATAAAGTGAAATAAATAAGTGCAATAAATCAGATCCACATTTGCAAACATCACATTGTCTTCTTAGTGTGAGAACCTGAGAGAGAAGAATGGAATATGAAGTGCACAGTAAATACAGGGGAAAGGAAATGAACTTATTCAAAAGGAAAGAGTTACTGAGTTGAGGAGAAAGACAAGAGAGGGAGGAGAAGAAAGAGATTTATCTATGTATGGAAGCAGGGTGCTTTGGACAACTGTACTGTGCATTTCTGCTGGTTTATGGAAAGAAGCAGTTAATGCTTTGATTTGTTTTGTCTCCTGTTTTTAATTGTTTGTACTTTTTCTCTTCTTAATTTCTTATACATTTCTTTTTTTTTCTTCTTCCAATTTTACATGCATATCTCTGGTAATATGAATAACTGTTTGGAATATAACACTATTACAACAAATACTATGAAACTGATATTACTTTGTTAAGTGAAATTCTGTGTCACTTGCAATGTTTTCTGTTTTAATTCTAATTTGTACTCTTTTTTAAAAAAGTAAAGACTACACATAAGCAATTTCATTGCTTTAGCCAATTGAGAGGATAAGGAAAAGTCCTAGTCAGTTCTGTACATACCAATACATGGAACTAGGGCCCACTTTAGCCAAAATTGAGATAATTGCTCTTTTTTAAGGAGAAGAGCCCAGGTGGCCCCCACAGCCCCTCTTCTTTGTTTAGAAGAAGCTGGAGCAGAGTGAGTCATGGCTGCATGGCCTCTGGTCACCATTGGGGTGGGAATCCTCCATGACACATTTTAATGAGAATTATAAACAAGAGAATGAGCACACTAATTCCAATATGAAACCCAAAGTGAGCGTTGAGATGCACAAATGAATTCAACTGTTCTATAACATCAGCAAACTTATCTCAGAGTTCAATTTGGGCATCAAATGTGGCTGTCTGTTGTGACATGCACAGCACTTTTCTCTATGGTAATATTTTGATGGACTGTTCCTTATATGTGTCTTTTTATCATTCCTCAAGGATGTAGATTTTTATTATATGGTAAATAAATTATACAAAAGTGAGTCGTATTATAATGACATTTTAATCCTTGTTGCAATTGCAAACTTTCAATTGGATCTCCCATCCAAAAGACAGAGGTGTCTAAGATTATTACTTGGGTTTACAACTTTATATCAACTTCTCACTGAATTTTCCCAGCTCTCAGCAGCAGTTCTTGTCCAGTTGTTTACAAAGTGAGCAGTTTGTACTGAATGAGCTAACACCATAGAGCCAAGAGCCGTGCTAGCTATTGAAAGAACTAGGAAGGTTACCCCCCTATAATTAATCCAATCATCCTCTTGGTCTGATTGCTAAATCTCTTAATTAAGGTCTCTACCAAAAAGGAAGCAGGTGGATGATACCAAGGCTCTGTCAGATTGATCAGAAGCCAAACCCTGGGCATCCTGCCCATGATCCCCTCTGTGAAGTCATTACAAAGATATTTAAGCATGGTGTAATGGGCTAGATAACAAGTAGTACATGAGAACATATTTTATTGCCACTCTATCTTCCTTATTAACAGTCTATGGGGCTGGCCAGATAGCTCAGTGGATTGAGGTGCCTGCTTAGGCAGACGCATGGGTTGGAAGCTGGATACCTGGCCTGCCATGCCAACCCACCTCCAGAGCACCCTGAGACAGTAGCTACTGAGACTGGCTGTGGTGGCGCACATCTGTAATCCCAGCACTTGGGAATCTGAAAATAGGAGAATCTAAAAGTCCAATCCATGTAGTGAGACCCTGTAGCCCCTATAGACCCTGTACTAAATACAGAAAAACAAAAACAAACGAAAAGTATATGATAATGGGCTGGCAAAATAGCTCAGAGGACTAAGTGCCTGCTTAGGCAAGTGCAGGGACCAGGGTTCTATCCCTGATACCACATATCCCGCCAGCCCCACCCTCAGGCTCTGCTGATCAAACAACCAAGTCCAGGCATGGTGGCACACACCTGTAATCCCAGTGCTGAGGATGTTGAAAACAGGGGATCACTATGAGTCTGAGCTGTGTAGTGAGACCCTGCACCAAATACATATATTTTTAAAAGTACATGACAATCATAAGCGTGTGTTTACTTTTATACACCTATGACCTTGTAATATTACTTTTACTTTTCCTCCATTTACTAGCTGGAGATACCTGGCCCAACATAAAAAGGTACAGCTAATTTCCATAAAGTATGTTGTATGGGTCCAGTTTAATCACTGATAACTCAGGATGGTCTCAGGATGGCAGGATTGAGGCCTCTACCTGATCATGTAACATTGAACAAGACTTCTTAGGTGATGGTACAGTTAGAAGAGCTTGAAAAGACAATTTTACGTCAGTCTTGATCCTTTCCCAGAAGGAATCCTCTGGGAGACCAACCTCCGAAGGAATAATTCAATTCGCATATGGCCCATCTCTGATATGGATCCCTGTAAGTCTGCTAGGGGCCCAACTCATCTTCCTCAAAATGAGCTTCTGGAACACAGACAGAAATGTCAGGCTTAAAATCTCTTACAAAGTTACCCTGAGGGAGTAAAATTTAAGGTTAATAAGGTAAAATTTGGGCTGGGGAGATAGCTCAGTGGTCTAAATGCCTGCCTGGCAAGCACAAGGACCCAGGTTCAATCCCTGGTTCCACCTGCCATGGCCCTAAAACAGGGCGTGGTGGTGCATGCCTATAGTCCCAGCGCTGGGGAGGCTGAGACAGGATTAGTACAAGTCTGAAATGAATAGGGAGACCATATATCAAGTAAATAAATAATAATTTTAAAAATAGTAAGGCAAATTGTCTTTTAGATAGCTGTACTTTCAAAGTCTGACCCATAGCTAACATGCAAGGGCTAGAATCTTGTTGTAAATGGGCCATACATAAAGGTAGAATTACAAAATGAAAGGCAATGTAAGCTTAGCCTGTTTTTATAAATGCATTAAAAATTTGTTGGCTGAGCAAAATAGTATATATAGAGATATCACTCTCTCTAGAATAGAAAGTCTCTGGGGGCCTGTCCATCCATGTAAAAGAGTAGATTGGGTATGTAAAACCAATACTCTTCTCCCTGAACCAGAGGAATACATACTGTAGCTGCTGGGAGAGCAAGAATTACAAGGAAAAGATTATCAGGTGATTAAAACAAACCCTGGCTGTTAACTAGCTGGTGAGCCTCACGACGGTCAGCTGCAGGCCTGCCGGGACAGGTGAGGAGCAGCTGGAAGCTTCACTGCTTGAGGGTTTGACATGTGTGCAAGTGGGCTGGTTTCTGACCATGGGACAGATCTGATGGTTGCAGTGTCTCTCGGTTATCTGGGGAAATTCCAGCATATCCTCGGCCCCAGTTTAAAAGTGATGTCAGGCCATTCCAAACACCTGTTTGGAACCCATACCAGAAAGGTAAAAACAACAAATGTCTTTTGCTTAGCTAGTTTATTTTTTACTTTAAGATAAGTGTGTTCAATTATTGATTGACCTTGGTTATTACAGGGAATCCCTGTAATGTGCTTTATATTTTAGTTATCAAGAAAACTCTGAAAATGTTAGCTAACATAGGCAAGACTGAAGTTTTTGTTTTTGTGGCATTCCTAAGGTAGCAAAGGCTGATACACAATGCTGTATGATATGTCAGCTTGGTTTATCTGAACAACAGGCAACATGAACCGTATGTGAGAAAGTATCTATAGAGACATGAATATATTTAAGTGTGTGAAAAGAGGCCATATGAGTAATATTCATTGCCATACTCTGAGGAAGAATAGGCCTAGGAGTGAGCTGACAGGGAGCACATCACAGCTTGTCTAGCTTGTGTCCTGGTAATGTTAAATACTTTTTGCAGGTATTTGGAATTTTGACAAGAAAGTTTATGGGACTGTCTCAGTTTATTAAAAATGGAAGCCAGATTTAAAAGAGCATATGCATTACCTAATGGCCATGGTCCTGGGAGATTAGAACGGGTTCAAACACAATAAAGAATGGCGCATTCTACTTAGCATAGTCCTTAGCAGTTTTACGAATAATTGTAAAAATAGGCTTGAGATGATCCAATTGCAGTTGTTCTTCCACCAATGTGGATGAAATCCTTAACATTTCTTGCAGAGATGTACCAGTGGCCTTCCATATAAATCCAACTTCATATCTATTTTGTTTAATTCAAGGCACAATTGGAAGAGCATAGTCCTGCAAGGTTTTATCCCAACCTCTGTTTTCCTGGTGTCCCATCTTAGCCATTACCCTGCTAGCTGGTGACATACACCTCTGAGGGGCAGAAAGAGCTAAGGGTCTTTCTTTCTTTCTTTCTTTCTTTCTTTCTTTCTTTCTTTCTTTCTTTCTTTCTTTCTCTTTCTTTCTTTCTTACTTTCTTTTCTTCTTCTTCTTCTTCTTCTTCTATCTCTTCTTCTTCTTCTTCTTCTTCCTTCCTTCCTTCCTTCCTTCCTTCCTTCCTTCCTTCCTTCCTTCCTTCCTTCCTTCCTTCCTTATGTACAGGGTCTCCAGGGTATCACTACACAGATTGGATTGGTAATGATCCTTCTTGTTTTCCAGCCTCCCAAGCACTTGGATTACAGGCATGTGCCACCATGCCTAGTCTCAATTACCCTCTCAGTGCACCCCAGGGGCAGTGTGCTCCAGGGGTGGGGCCAGCACAGCAGGCCAGGGATCAAACCCTGGTCCGTGCGTCTGCCTAAACAGGTGCTTTAATCCACTGAGCTATCTGGCCAGCCCCTAAGTGTCTCATTCTTTCATAAGGTCTGTGTCCCACAGATCGACAGGAACTGGTACAATGAATATGTTACAATGCCTGTCTGTCCTTCATGGCCAACATAAAGCAGTGGCAGCATGCTCTATGAGACAGACTGCAGACAACCCAAGCCTAGCAGAGCTGTGGAGATGGGTTAGTCAGCCAGGCAAATGGCCACAATTGGCTCTTTATTGTGATGATATCAGCTCCGATGTCCATCAGTCCACTAAAAGATTTCCCCTTTAATTTAATAGTATAGGTAGGTCTATGAACTGAAACATCCAGGGAAAAATAAAATTCCTTTCTTAAAGGTTCATTTCTACCAGGTTTACACAGAGGGTTAAAGGCAGGAGTGGAAATTTTAGTGGGAATTAAAATTGGCTTTTCTCCCCTCAACAAATGTGAGAAGCTGCTAGTAAATTTAATGCTGCACTCTGATTGTTCCACTGGGCCAGGGAAACATAGAAAGCAAGATTTCACTGTGCCCCCATCCAGGTGAAGAGACTGTTGTTTGTCTGGTTTGGACTGTCCAAATCATTTGAGTACTGACTGACCCATCCTTTATTTTTATTAGGACCCTTGCTTTGAGCATAAAGTTTGTTTCTAAATGTGCTGTTTTATGATATTTAAGTTTACAGGTCTTTCCCATGTAAACCTTTCACACAATGTGGACCTAGATTAGGCATTAAATTGGCACCTCATCTAGCAGCAGTTTAAGTAGCCAAGGGAGCTGGAGTCTTTAGAGATGCTGAGCACTGCTGGCTAGTATGTCCCTATTTGCCATAATTAAAACATTTAATTAGATGGAATTTGGTGACAAGGTCTTAGGATATAGCCTGTACCAAGAGCACCGAAGCAGGAGCGGCAGGGCCAGTATTCTGGCACGCGTGAGTGTAAACAGATAAATCTCTAGTATGAAGTACGGAGGCTAAGACTTGTTTACACTCGCTGTTGGCATTCTCATAGACTAAGTGACAAATGAGCATTTTGGCCACATTGTCGGGAGCCACCTGACTCTTTGCAGCCTCTTGCAATTGTGCTACAAACTGGTATAAGTTTCTGTAGGGCCCTGCGGTACCTGAGTAAAGGGATTATTAGGTGTATGTCCTCTAGGACGAAATCCGCGTCGGGTGTGGAAGGTCTGTACACTGCATGAAAAGAAAAGGCGGAGCCCAGGCCTGTACCTTTAAATCAGTATATCAGCCTGCACCTGATAACATTTCATGAATAATTGTTTTAAGATTTTTTAATATTTGGTGCTTGCTGTGACATTAGTGACTTTAACTGTGATTCAAAATGGACAAGCAGGCACAGGGACTGGGTGTTGGACCCCTGGGCCTGCTGTGCAGTCCCCACCCTCAGGGTACACTGACACTGCAATTGAGACTGGGCGTGGTGGCTCTTGCCTGTAATCCTAGCTCTTGGGAGGCTGTGAACAGGTGGATCACTACTGAGTTGGATCTAATAGTGCAACTCTGAACTCTGTAGATCCTTCCCTAAAATACAAAAAAAAAGGAGAAATTGTGTTGATGATAGACACACATGAGCAAGATGGGTTACGTCACTCAGTGCAACGTGAAATCCTTGTATGATGTTATCCAACAGTCTGTAGTATATGGAACCTCGACTCCATTATGTGGAACCCTTGGCCTCAACATTTTTCATTGTAACAGGTTAAAAGCTGGGTCCAGCTTGGTCTCCAGTGATGGGAAAGCGCACTGGCTGTGCAGGTGAAAGCACAGGAGTGAGCGGCTTATCTTCAGGGTTGTTTGTGAGCTGACTCTGGTATGGAGGAGGGCCGGACTGTAGGAAGCACCACATGGGAAGCGTTATCTTCCTAATTGGGTGGGGAGGATGTAGAGTACTGAATGAAGTGGAAACATTTTACATTTCTATAGCAACATCTTGCAAAAGCCACACAAGATCATCTGAACTTTTGAAACAAGCTTCCTTTTTCCCCAGCAGCCCATTTGGAAGAGGCATGTTATCATGGTGACTTGGCTCTTTCATTATGGTTACTCAGGGTCCTTTTCTCCTTCAACTACCTTATTGGTAGGCACAGCTTGAGTCTTTACTGATGGTAATCTGTGACTGGTCTGCTTTTTTTTTTTTTTTTTTTTTTGTCAAGTTATGTTGCAAAGCCTTCATTAGATACTACTTGGTGAGTTTGTGGATGAATTTTTTAAATTCTGGGTTTCAGCTTTATAAAGGCTTTCACCTGTTTTATCCCAAACTCATAT
Source organism: Ctenomys sociabilis (assembly GCA_004027165.1). Taxonomy (NCBI): domain Eukaryota; kingdom Metazoa; phylum Chordata; class Mammalia; order Rodentia; family Ctenomyidae; genus Ctenomys; species Ctenomys sociabilis. The sequence continues at coordinate 4,243 of PVKA01013491.1, read as the reverse complement.
AGAGGAAGGAGAGAATGTAGGTATCTGATGGAGTAATTGAAGAATTTGCTTAGATGACATTAATGGCTGTCATTTAACAGCTTCATAATCAATAGGCTAAATTATTTCTCTTCCACAGGTAGAGAATGTGGTTGCCCCGTTGTTACCCTTGATGAATAGACTATTTGTGTCTGAGCATGATTGGCAACAAACACTCTGCTTACCTGTAAATTGGTTGTCCAAGGCCCAGTGGACTGCCAGCGCCTGATTCTATTAGTGGTATTTGCAATAAGGTGATTGTATCTTTCTGGCCAAGTTCAGCACCAAATATAGCAAGCCCTTCTCAGTCCTCATCAGAGTTTGGGAAGCTTATGTTTATAATCCCAAAGCAAAGTTATTGAACTTCTAGCAATAACTCACCAGAACAAAGACTTTGCTCACCAGAACAAAGATTTCAACCCAAGGCTGAACCCAGGTCCTACCTGTAACATTCCTAAATTATAACTTTTTTAGCCTTGTTATTGAATAATTTGCTTTTGTTTCTCACCACTGAGTTGATTGGTCCTTGTTCTTTTGACTCACAAGAAAATTCCCAATCAAAACTGTTGAAAAATGATGACCGTCTGGGATGAGTTTAGTGATAATAACTGTTAAAAGGTTTTTTCTTCCATAATTCTATAGTTCATGGTGTGAAGCTAGCAAGAAGGGTGCCACGCACTAAGGATGGGTAGCCTGGGTCAGAGAGAGAACTACTATTTTTTGTTTGTCTTTTAGGTAAGTGTGTTCAGCATCTCACTACTAGATCAGACAAATAATAATCTGCCTGTTTTCAGCCTCCCAAGAGCTGGGATTATAGGTACACACCACAATGCCCAGTCTCAATTGCAGTCTCAGCGTGCCCCGGGGGCGGGACCAGCACAGCAGGCTTGGAGGAGAACTACTATTGTCACTTACTGCTTTCTGCCTACAATGAACCATTTAACTTCTGTAATGCCCTCTGCCATACCACCCTGCTCTAGAGACAGCCAACTATGGACTGAAACCTCTACAAGCTGAGCTAAATAAACCTCTCCTCCTTTTATTTTGGGCTTCAGGTATTTTGTTTCAGCAATAAGAAAAGTAACTAGGACAGTCCATCCATTTTATAGTCTACCTTGCTGGACAGAAACTGACCTACAATACTGCCTGGCAAATTGGGAACCAAGGTGAGAGGGATTCCTGATGACGCTCTGAGTGCAGACCACCCTGCTATTTCCTCCTTAAAATCTAATTCTGCCCGAGAGACAAAAATGGACTAGGTTACCTGTCCTAATTCTAAAACACTGGATCTGGGAAACTGAAAATGCAATCTGCAATTCTGTTCTCTAAACCTTGAGGAAGCAAAGTGATTGGTATTAATAATTAACACTAATACTTATTATATTTTAATATAAGTACTATATTTTATTATATATTTTTGGACAAAGATATTAATATATTATGACTATGAATCATAAAGATTAATATTTTAATCTTTGTTTTAATCTCCTATCATTTGCACTCCTAGAGCTATAGCTACCAGCCTCTTTCCTGTCAGTGACTCACATAATCTTGTTGCCAGCATTGAATTTCTCAGCTATTAGAAGGAGGATCTAATGTTTCTTTTTCAAAGGTCAAATCTATCACAGTTATTATTTTCTTTTTTGAGCTGATTTTAAGAACAGCCTTTGGAAGAGAGGAGGGCAGGTAGCATTCTATAACTGCTCTCTCTGTAGGGTTCCTGATGAGCAGAGGTGGATGCAGGGGGAGCCCAGGGCAGAAGTGTCAATCAGTGCCCTTGTGTCCTGTCCCCAGAGGACAGAGCTTTGGGGGCTCTGACTTTTAAGGAAAACATTAGAGGCAGTGGGTTTTCTGGCCTCATCAATCCCATGTGACTCAATGATCCGTGGACACCTGGCTGACACAGAAATTTCCCAGAACTGGGGGTTTCTAAGTCTGACAAGGAGAGCTACATCTTAGCCCTAACACATCCCTTTCCTCTTCCTATGAAAGGAAGATCTGCCAGACTATGTGCTGGACATTGCATTCAGAACACCACTCTCTCTCCCCAGAATATTTACCAACACAGACCCCTCTCTTCCTCAGGCAAGAAGTTCTTAGGCTTACTGGCTTACCTCCTGGTCCATATGCCCACCCTAGCCCAGGTTCTAACCCCAGGATATCTAAGGTAAAGATTCTGTGGGAACAAACTTCAATCAAAATTACCTTTGCTGAAGACTTGGGGCTGTGGTAAAAGATAGGACCAGCACATTTCGTAAATAGTCTTTAGTACAATAACCCCATGATGTCGGCCGTATGCTTTCTAGGGAAAGATTATGTATATGACAAGCCACTTTAAATAAGTAAATGACAGGGGGAGAGAGCTCAGTAGAATAAGTGCTTGCCTGGCAAGCTCAAGGGCCTGAGTTCAATCCCCAGTTCTGAAAAAATAAATAAGTAAATGACATATTTATACATGGGTAAATGATAATATACACATTTTTTAAAATCTGAAAAACATAGATGATGTCATTAGTATAGTCAGAAAGGGGGACTTGTTCTACCTTGTACACTTTGTTTTTAATTTCTTTATAAGCAAGCATTAATTAACTGTTGGTGGTACTGGGGATCAAACCCAGAGGCTTTACACTGAGTAACATCCTTAGCCCTTTAAAAAAAAAAAAGAAGAATTTTGAGATAGAGTATCACTAAGTCACTCAGTTACCTGGGCTAAACTCAAACTTGGGCTGCCTGTCTCAGTCTTCCAGAAAAGAGTTTATTTTGAGCAAAGATTTTTTTAATGTAAACAATTCAGAGGCTCTGGAAGTTTCTAGAAAAAAAATTATAACAGTACCCACTGGAATATTCAGAAGCTTAAGCTATTATAAATTTAAAATTCTGCAATTGATTCTTTTTCTTCATTCATTCTCTCTATATATGTTTGGAACTTACCATTCTGAGCATTTTACTGCTAGACAATTTTTAGGACTGAAATGGATTAGGTTAAGAGTAAATGGCAGACCAGGAAAGAACCATGGAAGGAAAACCAGTGAGTAGAAGACAAGATTCTTGTGCCCAAACTTTCCTAGCCCATCTACCCACCTACCCATCCATTCACCCGCTCATCCATCCATCCATTCATCCATCTACAGTCTCAGTTCAGGCTTCTAAAACAAAATATCATTGCTTTGTGGCCTACAAATTTATTTCTTACAGTTGTAGAGGCCAGAAGTCCAAGCACTAGGTGCCATCACGGTCTGTAAAAGGCAAGAGTACATATTCTGCTCTTTGCCGGCCACATATGACTCCTGTTACATATTCTTCCTCACTAACAATGCAAAATGCACTCAGCATATTGGCAGTAGAAAAAAAGGTCTTTAAGCCATGGACCATACTATACACGCTTCCTGGGACAGGTGTATGAGCACAGACTTGTTAATAAACAAGTCCATCTAGCAAAGCAGAGGAACTTAGTCACATGGCTCCAGATTATCATTTTAGAAATTTCATAGAGCATACAGCTTTAGAAGACACAGTGTTTGTTTTACCACAGAAGAGGCCAGGCATGTTTTCTACCCATTCTAGAACATTTCAAGTCCCTAACATCAGAGTTCCTCTCCTAAAATGTAATCCACCACATTGAAGGGTATCAACTGGCTCTCTTTATGTTGCCCTGTGGGAACTGAAGCTCAGGAAAATGGCATGAAAAAATGCTGATGCTCTAGCAACTGCTATTGCTCTGAGCAATAAATTTTGTCTCTGACTCAGGAGTATTGGTGTCTATACCAGCATCCATGACAGTGTAGCAGTCTAATTTGTTAGAAAGTATAATAAAACTTCAGACCCTGCACAGTTCTTGATTTGCTGTCTAAATTCTGTCTACCACTGAAGGGGTCAAGGACAGAGCTATGGAAGACAACACCCAGAGACCCACTGTGGAACTCACCATTGCTTGCAGGCTTGGACTGTTTTTTTTTTTTTCCATTTATTTTTATTTTATTAAAATACAAATGTCAATCAGACAGTTTCAAGACACCTTAACCATACAGTCGATGAATTAATACATTGAAAACTGTTTTCATAACGTTTTGGTACTGTACAAGGTGCATACATGAAATTATATTTACAGGTTTTTTTATAGCTGAATTATATCAAAGATTCAATAATTATTTACCTAGTGGATGACCATAGCACTAAAAGCCGACATAATATCCTGTCCAACCACCATTAGTGCAGATCTTGCCTC